>JAQQPU010012428.1:10810-22368 GCA_029168905.1 Artemia sp. Kazakhstan ARC1039 | reverse complement strand
GGGGGGGGGTATTTTTAGTGTGGTTGGATTGTCTGGAGGAGGGGTGTTTCATGGGGGAGGAATTTTCTACGGGAGAAATTCTCGATGGGAGAATTTTCCGCGGGAGTGTTTTTCCACTGGGGGCGGAGGGATTTCCGAGGGAAAACTTCCACGCAGGGGGATACCCGACATGATTTATAAAATTATCAGAAATTAATGTCTATTTCAAATAAAAGTATGCCAATGAGAATTTTTCAGGCAGAATCGTCTGCAAGGAATTCTCCTGTAGGATTATCTGCGAGGATGGAATTTTCTGGGGGAGGGATATCTTATGTGAGAGGAACTTTACCTTGAGAAATTTTCTGTGGGGGAGAGAATTTTCCATGGAGGGGGGCTGGACTAATCGGTATTATTTGAAAAAAGATCAGAAATTAAAATTTTAAAAAACACTTTTTTTATGGTACACAGGGATGGAGTAGGATTAAAAAGGAAGGGAAAAAGGAGGCTTCTAAGCCGGGAAGGTATTAATAATAGAATTATACTTGCTCGCTTTACAATCAAAAAGTATAGAGTATAGGTCCTAGTGGTATATGCCTCTGTAGAACTGACTGACGGAGACAGTAGCGAGTCAGATGAATTTAACAAACAGGACCAAATAGAGTAGATCCTATGTAGAAATATGGTGTCTCCTAGGGGACTTTGATGCCCTGGAATTAGGGCTAGAGTGCATCCTAGCTTAGGTAAGTATGGTGTGGGAAAGGAAAATAGCAATAGCAAAGAAAGCAACCCCCCTCATATACGGAATAATTTCTGTTCGGTTTAAGTTTCAATGTTGCTCCCTTCTTTCAGTAATCCTTCCGTAATTCTTTCAGTTAATAAAGAAATTCTGCATCACCTAATTTCTTATTTTCTAACTCTGGGAGACATGGGTGGATCTAGACAAAAATATTGGAGGGGGGCAAATAATTGACCAAATTGACACATTTATTTTAAAAAAGAGTGAAAAACAGAAAAAAAAACAAGGAATGAGGGCACCAGAAAAAAATAAGAATATGGTCAGTCTTAGCACCAATTATGTGCTAAGACTGACCATACGATATCTCATTGAACTTGAGCAGTTAATAGCCCCATATCAAAATTAGGAAATTTCCAGCTTGAATTTTAAATAAGTAAATTTTAAATAGCTGTTTTTCAACTTCATAACATTCAATATCACAATTTTCATATTATTGAAATCGTCAAAATTCTTGCGTCGTCGAGAATAGCAAAGGGTCCCACCAATACAATAACTTTTTTTCGATTCTGCAGACAGCAATAAAGTCAGCTCAAAATTCGAACGCAAAAAGTCCTAGGAACTTCCAGTTGATTGGAGGCCTTGTGCAAACCTGGATCCATCTTGTTCACTACGTAGTTTTTCGCGCTTAGTGATCCTCTTCTTACAACAAGAGTCTACGTCCTGCACAAGCATTCTTGAGAAATTACGTCTGACTGTAAATGTTCATGTCTGCAAATATTATATGATTATAAGGAGGCAACCCAACGAAAATGACATAGCTAGAAAAAAGCTATTCAGCACAAAAAAAACTAAAACAGTAAAGAAACAGAAGAATTATCGATTAATTACCTAATTGGTTTCCGTGAAACTGTTGTACTGCGTTGGGACTCTACAACACGTATCATAGTCTGTCTATCACACACTACCTTGTTTTATTAGCATCACTAGAACAAAGTGATGGTTTTTGTTCTTTACTCATTTTTCAACTATACCGATCAGAAGCTTCTCATAAATCAACTTGTGTCTTGTGTCCTAAGACCTGGGCATCCAAACCTCAGAGATTACGATAAGAATCAAGTTCTCTGAAGTTATAGTAGAATTTTTAGTGTTTTTATTTTTCTTTTCTTTTGCTCGACGCATCCGTTTTCGTACAGCACGTAAAACCCAAGCAAAATGATCTTGCACCCGAGCTAACGTGCTTGGTTAAAGCTCCTTGCTCTCTGTACTCTCTGTATCCTCTTCTTTTTTCAGTACGTCACAGCAATAGTTTCAGTTGCTTCTTGGCATTCAGTCAGATCATAGCATATGTAATGCGCTAATCATCTGTCATTGCGCGTGCACGAAGAGGTGGAGTCATGAAGACCTGAACGTACGAACGATATTTTTGATCGGTTTGTTATTTGAAGGCATTATAAGATCATGGCTTAACAGTAGCAGATTGCAACTTCCGTGTCAAACAAAGTTATCCTAATTTTTTTTATTTTCGGATATTTTTTAACCTTTATTCGTAATATCGACGATTTTGTCCGACCCCTGAAACAGATCATGTGCGTGGGCCGTAATACCCGTTAGAGAGGTCCGATAATTTGAACGTCCCAGGCGCTTATATACCATATGAGATAAAATAACACTTTATTGATAAACGGCCTTCACAAGCTACAAATAAAAACTTCTAAAAACGCATAAAAAATTGTTTATATTCATTTTTATTACGTTTTTATAAGTCGGACAAACATTTTGGGGGTGGGGGGCAAACCTAAAACCCCCATCACCACCCTCCATCCTACTAGATACGGCCTTGTCTAGCGGGGTTGTGAAAACCAAGGAAAATAATCTGATAGCAGGCGTTGGAAATGGCAGACATCAAAACGTAAGTAAGTACTATCCCTCCTTTCTGTAAAGGTGGTAAGGTGCGTGGCTTTAAGGAAGACGGAGTGTGGGACATTACTCTCTTTGTAAATGTCCTTAAGCGAATGCTTCTAGATCGATTGAATTTTTTAATAAGCTCAGAAGAAAGGTGTGGACGCCAGACCTAACACACGTATTCCAATAATAGCCTGACAAAGAACAGGTAAATACGGAGGGAGTGCATTTTAGGGCAATTGAATTTTTCTAGAAGTTTGAACAAGGATAGTGATGTTTTTCCTGTTTAACAGTGTTTGGAACATGTATGTCCCACTTAAGCTTATTTGAAACTGTGACGCTAATAAGATTAACTTGTCTCGCAAGCATTTCGGGTGGGAAAAAGTCGGGCGGCTGTCACAAGCTAAAAAAAAGAATAGCCATGTTCCTGTTTCAGCTCAAAAAATGTTCAAACCAAAACAAGAATCATAAGCATAATGTTACTCATAAATCAATAAAGAAATAATTGATAAAAAAAAATGGCTTGGGTCAAAAACCAAAGTAAGAAGTATAGCGTGAACGTGAAATTAAAAAAAAAACTGTATGAGAAAGGGGCAAAAAATAATAGCACCAACAATGGCAAAATAAGAAGACAATAGTTACTGTAGACAATAACTCCTGTTACAATACATGAACAAATAGCAATAAAAAAAAGAGACAAAGCAGCCCTATTTAGTTTAGGACTGATATCAAGCACTATTATGGCGATCCGTGATGAAAGGGATGAAACCTGTCGGTAACAGCGTGGATTGGCGAGTAAACTGGGCTGCTGGAGAGGATAAGTGGAGTAGACGGGTCTAGTAGCTGGGCCGTATCCAAGACTTTTTTTTGGTGGAGGGTTTACAAAAGGATTTTTTTTTCGGGGGTGGGAGTACAAAAAACGCATAAAAAATTGTTTATATTCATTTTATTCCGTTTTTATATGTCGAACAAACATTTCGGGGGTGTGGGGGATCAAACTTACGACCCCCACCACCAACCCTCCACCCTGAATACGGCCTTGTCTAGCGGGGTTGTGAAAACCAAGGAAAATAATGTGATAGCAGGCGTTGGAAATGGCAGACTTAGCAAAACGTAAGTAAATATTAGCCCTCCTTTCTGTAAAGATGGTAAGGTGCGCGGCTTTAAGGAAGACGGAGTGTTGGATATTACTCTCTTTGTAAGTGTTCTTAAGCGAAACGCTTCTGGATCGACTGCTTTTTTTAATAAGCTCAGAAGAAAGATGTAGATGCCAGACCTAACACACGTGTTCCAATAATGGCCTGACAAAGAACAGGTAAACACGGAGGGAATGCATCTTAGTGCAATTGAATTTTTCTAGAAGTTAGAACTCTAGGAATTTGATTTAAGAGCATTTATTCAACATCCCTTGATGATCTTTGGCCGATGACGCAGGAGTGGTCATCCTGGAGAGACATTGTTGCAGCCTTATGTGCCGACCGGCGTGGGAAGTCCTAAGTAAGCAAGTAAGCCTATTTTAAAGTTTAAATTCTTAACTTTCATTTTAGATTCATAGTACAACGTCACCAAACATTTTCAGATAATTCAAAGACCATTTGAATACAACTCATAATTCTGATTTCTTCTTTCAAGGCACGCTTATGGTAAACTCTCTTGGCGGCTTTCAGTTCTTGCTTGAGTCCATTTCCTATTGATATTCTCTTTCATTCTAATTTGAAGCTATCTTTTTCCTTCAATGCAGGTTTCAATTGCACTTCTTTCATAGAAACATCTCAAGATAAAAATCTATCCCTAAAGACCATGCGCTGCTTATTTTGAGCTATTTAATTTCTCCCCCTTCCAGTTTTAACTACTGCGGGACTTCGATCCGTTTTGAGCAAAGATAGAAATTTCTCTCTAACTCTTCATTCGCTCCCTGGAATTCGAACAGGGAAGGTCACTCTGTCCTGATAAGGCAATATAATTTGTTGCTAGTGTCGCTGAGAACTCAGTCTAGAAAAAGCTCGTTCGTAAGAAGGAGCTTGTGGAATGGAAAAAAGTTTTTCTCTTTCTGAAGTGAGTCATTTTTATTTTTCTCAAAATTTTAACTTCATGATTCTTTTCTTAGAATTTTAGAAGAAAAAACAAATTACCTTTTAGATGTCAATCAAGTTAAAATTACTGTATTGACTTCATTTTTCTCTGTCTGTGCTCAACTCAGTGGTTCCCAACTTCCCACCCGGCTTTGGGCCATGCCCCATCTAGGCATTTCTAAAATCCTGATCCTCCCCTCATGATACTTAATTTTTTGTTCAAAGTTTTACATTTATCCACCTGAAGAAAGCTTAAAAGGCTATTAACTTGATATTTTTTCAGGTCATCATTTATGCTAAGGAAAAATATTGTCTGTATAAAACACCTTTTATACAATAAATGACGTTATTGCATAAATTGTTTTTTTATTAAATGACTATTATTTTTTTTCCTCTTTAAATGCATATGAATAGAACATTTTCACATGAAAGGTGTTTTTTTTTTAAGTTAAGGCTTTAAAGTATAGTAGGTCAAAGTGTGCAGGTTCTGTCCATGACCCACCAAAATGTTGCTATGTCCCAACAGTGGGGCCTGCACCCCAATTTCGGAATCCCCTCCCGCCTCAAATATGAACTCTATAGTGGGTAAATATTAACCAACTTTAAGATGTTCGATAGCCACATGTTAAAAAATCAAGTGTACAAGTAAATACTTTGTATATGCACACCGTTATTTTTTGTTTCTTACAATTTGTAGAAAAAATAAGTGTCACCATGGACCCTAATTTTTTTAATTTTATTACCAAAATCGAATCTTTTCAGTGTTTGTTATTTGGGCTGATTCCTGAAAAATTCGTTCACCTAGATCCAATTTATTGCGATTGCAAAGAAAGTTTGTCCGAAAAGCGATTTCTTAAATTACTTTCACTGTGTAAATCCACTGCATAAGATAAATTGGTTTCTCAATATTCCCCTTCCCAAAATAATTAGATTTAATATTTTACTGTCGCTTCTTGTATTTTCTTTATGTCTGCATATTTCCCTTTTTCATGTATTTGAGTCCCCCTCCCAAAATGTGCTCCTCCACCCCCCTGGAAAGTGTATGTGTATGATTGTGGCTACACGTTCGTTAAATCACAAGGCATCCTCTAAAAAACACATGTCCTATCACAAGGTTGTATAGGCAGGATTGCATTTGGGGATCTAATTTTGCGGTAGGACCGAATCCGTTGATTTTGAATTAAAATCAAGTATTTTGCAGTAGGCGTCAAGACATGGTTAATTATAGAAAAATCCGAGACAGATAGTCCGAGTAATTGAGAGGCAAATCTGGGATAAGCCCTTTTCAGGGCTTATTACCTAGCATTACCTAGTTATTACCTAGCAATTATATATATTTTGTTTTTGTTTTTCCCCCCCCCCCCCCTTCAAACTATGCTACAATTTCAGTTTCTAGGTTTGAAAAAGTCTGATGCTAAAAGTCTCTTTCTAAGCCCCTTCATTAAAACAAAATTTCAAAAAAAGTGTTTCATCCCCAAATCTGTGACTTGGTATTGCCTACAAACTCGATTACAGATGGCTCCGAATCCTTTACCGGAAGGATTCTGGAGAATTTCTGATGTATCGACACTCAAGCAAATTGGTTCAAACGCGAGACCCGGTAAGCACGATAGTATTTGTTGAAGGAATGAGCTTCATATTTTGAGAAATATCAAACCACAGAAAAGAGGGATCTGTACGAAAGAGTGAGGAATACCATTTCATTCAGCGCTATCGAGCGTGGTGTGACATGAAAACTATACAGAGATCCAGCACTGAAATCACTTTAGGCATAAAGTACTGGAGAAGATTTAAATTGAAATTTAAACAAATCTGAAATAGGGGTTACAAAAACAATTTTTAGGATTCAATTATTATATTTTCTTCTCCAAGGCATTTTAAACAGGTGTTTTCTTGCCCTTGGGTCTTATTGTTTGCAATAAGTTTGTTTTCTCCTCTGAGAGCTGGCTTCCATCAATACCAAGTTTTAATTTTGTTTTGGAAAGTAACAGCCGCAAATTTTCATTAGAAAAAATTTTAATTTTCCAAAACGGAAGAAAACTCAATTTTGACCATCATTCTTAAAAATTTTCTCTTTTTTTCGCATGTTGCATAAAATTTTGAGCCTTAGGGTGGAGCATTTGAGTGCAAAAGTGTAGAAGCGTTTCAATTATTTTTTCCAATTATTTCTCTTTAACTTTCTTTCCTAACACTATTCATAATGCCAAAATCGCGTGATAAAATAGCATGAATAATACCATATATGAAAGGAAAATTAATAGAAACTACACGGAACCCTGCCAATTGAAATTATTCGTTTCTTGGCTTCCTACCATTGCTTTAATCCTCGTTAATGCTACATTATTTGAAACGTATAAACGTGATAAGGATCTCAATTTGTATGAGTATCTGTGGTTGAATTTGGTTTTACATTATATCACTAGCTAAATGATGAATACAGCATTTGATGCATCCCTCCATGCTCTTTCCAAAAATAATAATTACTATCGTCGTAAATGCATCGGAGCCCATCCCACCCTCCCCTAATAGCTCTAGTCTAAGTAGAAAAGTTTAATGGTGTTTTGCTTTGCTTCACTTGCACTCAGGGCTTTCACTTTCAAATATTAAAATTCTCGGACAAGTCTTAAAAATTGGGGGAGTTTTCGGGGTCAAGTCTTCAAGATTCGGGGATTTTTCGGGGGGAAAAAAAATGGAATTTCGTTTCAAAATTGGTTTTAGTTTCGTTTTCAGGCTCAAGTAGGGCTTGGATCCGCGTAGAAAATCAAGCCTTTTAGAAAATAGGTTTTAGAGCCAGAGCCCAGGATTGGAACCCATGTCTGAAAACTCTTATTGCTGATATTGTGGCAAAAAACTTCAAAATTGTTTTCAAAAAAAATATATATACATATTGTTTGTGGTTTCTAGATAAAAAAATTAAATAGAAAAAATTCAACCTATAAGTACGGTGTAATATCAAAACTTAAAACAAACAAGAACTAAACTAAACAAGTAAATTTAAACTTAAATTAAAAACGGGAATTTTGACTACAATTGCCACATTATTGTTTTTTCATGCTAATTCTAAGGTCTTTGGTGTTTACCCCCCCCCCCTAATAAAAATTTCCCCACAGAAAAACGGAAAATACCCCCCCCTCTCCTTACGAAAATATTCCTTGTAGAAAATGCTCCTCCGCTGAAAATACTCCCCACGGAAAGTACCCCCGGGAAAATATCCCCCGCAAAAAATGCCCTCGGAAAATACCCACCCCCTGCGGAAAATACCCCCTCGGAACATACGTTTTTTTTCATTTTCTTGTTTCTACTATGCTTTTCTTTCTTTTGGTTGCCTCATAATTACTATATAGTTACCGATCAACCCCCAACCCTCCCACCAACCTTGTGAAGATTCATGTTCCGAATATAATACTTATTGCAGTCTCATTTTTATATCAGCCCATCTAATGTCTGGACATGATAGCTGTAGGCTACAAATCATATACAAGTTATTTATTATTTTACTTTCGTGCTAACATTATTTGGCATTATTAGCCAACTGTTCGTGATAAAAAGTCCGAAAATATATAAAACTTGACAAGAAAACAATATGAGCCTAATAACCAAATTTTTACTTTAAGCTGTAATGTAAATTTTCTTATGGATAATATCTTTGGGGTTACTTCCGTTTAAATCCCCTATTCCCCGACCTTTTACATACTCTATAGCTAAATTTTGCTTCATTAGCAGGGAGAGGGAGTGGGTATTTTTTTATGGTAAGGAGATTGTATTTAGGGATTGTTCTTAGGAAAAAATAAATTATACCACATTTTCTTCTTTTTTCTGTCTCAGAATTAGCCTTCATACAGGGCTATTAATTGTTCAGGCATTAGAAGTTGTAAAAGTAGGCCTTAGATATTTAAACAAATTTACTTGGCTATCCCAAATTTGAGCAAAATATATTTTCCGTAGACCTTCCTTTGCCTAACTAAAAGTTTTACAAGACCGTAAAAAGATCCTAAAACTGCAGTTTAAAATATTACGCCCACTGAAAATATTACACGGGTGAAGGGACCAGAATCATAATTGTAAAGGGAGTGCTGGGTGAATATGTTTGAGGATAAAGGGTGGTATGACAAATACAATTCTCAGATAAAAAAGAAAAGAACTTAAATTTTACACACCAAATGAAACAATAATTTAAATGGTAAAAATTCCTGGCAAAAAGATCAATTCCTTCAATATATTATGCGTTCAATCATTAAGTATTAAACATTAATACAGTAATTCAAAAATAAAAATAGAAAAAGAAAACCAAATTTAAACTTATGATTCGGCTTTCTAAAAAATTCTCTTTCTTTAGAAGTTCAATTTCAAAATCCAGAATCTAACTGAGCGTTCCGTTAAACAACTTCAAGTATAATTCTTGGCTAATTTTGTCAAGATTGCTTGACCACGAATGATGTAAATGTAATAATCTTATAGCATTTGGAATGCTGCATTCGAAATGATTTAATCTAATAAAAGAAAGTGACACTATTGTGAACATATAAAGAGCCGTCTATAATTAAATTGTATCGGTCTGGTTTTTATGCAACGTAATACAGGAGACGAAAATTAACAAACAAGAGAGTAGTGAAAAATCATGGTATGTAAAGTAATGTTTGCTAGGGATAGTCACTAGGGGTGAAACCGTGGTTGAGTGATTTTCGGGGAAATTTCGGGGATTCGGGGAACCAAATTTTTTTTCGGGGAGATACATAGATTTTGGGGGAAATCCCCGAAAATTCAGGGATAGTGGAAGCCCTGTTCGTGCTGTAGAACTGTAGCGTCTTCTTTTCAAACAGTTCGTGGTAACGAACTGTAAGTAAGGAGCGACCCGGCTCAATGGTAACCGAAATTCTAAAAAACGGAATTTTGATACCAATAGATACATCAAAAGAATCAGATTTTAATTCTGATTTCAAATATATAAGTTTCATCAAGTTTAATCTTACTCTTCAAAAGTTACACGTCTGAGAAAATTTGGCTGATTTTCGAAAAAAGGGGAAAAGACCCCTAAAAGTTGTAGAACCTTAATGAAAATCACATCATCATATTCAGCGTATCAGAAAACCCTACTGTAGAGGTTTCAAGCTCCTATCTACAAAAATGTGGAATTTTCCCTTTTTTGCCAGAAGAAAGATCACGGATGCGTGTTTATTTGTTTGTTTTTGTTTTTTTTCTTTTTCCCAGGGGTAATCGTATTGACCCAGTGGTCCTAGAATATCTTAGGAGGGCTCATTGGAACGGAAATTAAAAGTTCTAGTGCCCTTTTTAAGTGACAAAAAAAAATGGAGGGCAACTAGGCCCCCTCCCACGCTCATTTTTTCCCAAAGTCACCTGATCAAAATTTTGAGATAACCATTTTGTTCAGCATAGTTGAAAATCTAATAGATATGTCTTTTATGATGACTTAATCCCCCACAGTTCCCAGGGGAAGGGCTGCAAGTTATGAACTTTGCCCATTGTTTACATATAGTATTGGTTATTGGGAACTATACAGACATTTTCAGGAAGGATTTTTTTCTGGTGGGGAGGGGGGGGGGGGGTCCTGGAGGACGGGGTTACTTGGGAGAATCTTTCCGTGGAGTATGTTTCCTTGGGGTAAGGGATATTTTTATGAAGGGGGCACCGGATTTCCCAACATTTTTGAAAAAACGATCAGAAATTAAATTAAAGAAAAAACAAGTTTTTTTCAACTGAAAGTAAGAAGCAACATTAGAACTTAAAACGAACAGAAATTATTACGTATATGAGGGGGTTCGCCCCCAAGTCAATACCTCGCTTTTACGCTACAGTTTTTTTAGTGATTTGAAAAGAGCTATCTATTCTAGTTAAACGGCCTTTGTGATTCAGGGGTTTGTGATTTAAAAAAAAATTTAACTTTAGCATAAAGAGCGTGGTATTGACTAAGGGGAGAACCCTCTCATATACGTAAAAACATATACGTAATAAAAAAAAACATAAAAAAAGCGATACGGCTCAATAGTAATCGAAACTTTAAAAAACGGAATTTTCATGTCAATAAATGTACTAAAAGAATGGGCTTATATTGCTGATTCTAAATATATAAATTTTATTAAGTTTAGTATTACTCATCAAAGGCTCCCCTACAAGTGAAAGAATTTTAATGAAAATCACACCGTCAGATTCAGCATATCAGAAAACCCTATTACATTGGTTTTAAGCTCATATCTGCAAAAATGTGCAACTTTGTATGTTTTGCCAGAAGAGATCACGGATGCGTGTTTATTATTATTTTTTTTTTTTTAAGGGGTAATCGTACCGACCCCGTGGTCCTACAATATCAAGAGAGAGCTCATTTGAACGGAAATTAAAAGTTATAGTACCCTTTTCAGAGACCAAAAATGCTGGAGGGTAACTTGGCCCCACGCCCCTTTTTTCCCAATTTCGTCTGATTCACAAGGGAACAAGTTTTTTTGTACTTTCATCAGAGATATTTATTATAATTAACGGCCTTTGTGATTAAGGAGTCATTCTTAAAGAATTAGAACACGATTTGAATTTAACGTAAAGAGCGAGGTATTGACTAGGGGGCGAACGTAATAAATATACGTAATAAAAAATATACGAATATAGAAATTCGTTACGTAAGTTAATTTGTAAATTACGCCAGAACCAAATTTAGAGAAAGCCATTTAGCAAAAGAAAAGCAAAATTAATATGCAAATTTTGTTTTACTCATTCAATGACGGTGAGCTAAAATAAAAGCTGCATTATCTAAAAAATGATCAGAAATTAAATAAAAAAAAACAAGTGTTTTAAACTGAAAGTAAGGAGCGACATTAAAACTTAAAACGAACAGAAATTATTCCGTAAATGAAAGGGGATGT
>JAQQPU010012427.1:1022-26048 GCA_029168905.1 Artemia sp. Kazakhstan ARC1039 | reverse complement strand
AAATTTGGACTCCTGTTATCGTCATAGGCTACTTTTAGATCTAGGTTCAAATTATGAAGGTGTTGTTCTGGCTCGAGTCCAGTTGTTTTCTATGTCTGGTATTCCCCTCGGAGTATAGGGTCTCTTACTACTGTAGGTGTTGTAAGTTAAGCCCTGGGGGCATATATGGTTGTTATGGAAGGGATGCTTGTATAAACTTCATAGAGGGCTCAATTGATTTAAAATTGAAAGTTTTAAATCACTTTTTAAGAGTCAAAAGTGATCAGAGGGTATCTAGCCTCCCCCCACACACCATTTATTTTTTTCCCAGAGACACTTCATGTAGAAAGAGTTGTCGTATAAATTTCAAAGAGGACTCATTCGATTGGAAATCGAGAGTTCTAGTGCCCTTTTTAAGTGTCAAAAGTGATCGAATGCCAACTAGCTCCCCCAAGCCCTTTTTCCCAAATACATCTGATAAAAAATTTGAGGTAGCCATTTCGTTAAAAATAGTTCAAAGATCATACAAAAAAAACTCCTTTACGTAGGGCCATTTCGTTAAAAATAGTTCGAGTCAGATAAAAAAGAGACGCCACCCCCCAGGGCCCGGGGCAGGCGTTGTAAGTATTGCTCTTGGGGCATATATGGTCCTTATGGAAGTTATGCTCGTATAAACTTCGGAGAGGGCTCATTTGATTGGAAATTGAAAATCTAGTTCACTTTTAAAGATTCAAAAGATATCGGTGGGCAACAAGCCCCCCCCCCCCTCTCCACGCCCATTTCTTCCTCAAACCCATCGGATAAGAACTTTGAGAGAGCCATTTATTTAAAAATAGTTCGAAGATCATATAATGAAAACTCCGGGGTCGCCACAACCCCCAGGGCCCGCAGGCAGGCGTTGTAAGTAATGCTCTAGGGGCATATATAGTTCTTATGGAAGGGATGCTCGTATAAACTTCGGAGAGGGCTCATATGATTGGAAATTGAAAGTTCTCGTTCAATTTTTAAGAGTCAAAAGAGATCGGAGGGCAATTAGCCCCCCCCCTCTCCATGCCCTATTTTCCTCAAACTAATCCGATTAGAACTTTGAGAGAGCAATTTATATCAAAATGGTTCAAAGATCATATAACACAAACTCCGGGGTCAACACAATCCTTCGGGGCCCGGGGTAGGCGTTGTAAGTTATGCCTGGGGGCAAATACAGCTGTTGTGGCAAGGATACTCGTATAAACTTCAGAGAGGGCTCATTTGATTGGAATTTGAAAGTTCTAGTTCAGTTTTTAAGAGCCAAAAGAGATCAGAGGGCGACTATACCCCCATGCCCTTTTCCCCCCTAATGTATCTGATAAAAATTTTGAGATAGCCATTTTGTTAAAAATGGTTCAAAGGTCAGATAAAAAAAAAACTCAAGTGTCGACATTATCACCAAGGGCCTGGGGGCAGGCGTTGCAAGTTATGCCCTGGGGGCATAGGCTATATGGTTCTTATAGAAGGGATGTCCGTATAAACTTATAGACGACTGATTTGAATGGAAACTGAAAATTCTAGTTCAATTTTTAAGAGTCAAAAGAGATCGGAGGGCCCCTAGCCCCCCCCCCCATGCCCTTTTTTCCCCAAACCCATCCGATATAGTTTTTGAGATAGCCATTTTTTTAAAATAGTTCAAAGGTCAGATATTAAAAACTCCAGTGTTAACACAATCCCCCAGGGCCCAAGAGGCAGACATAGTAAGCTATCTCCTGAGGCCGTATATGGTTCTTATGAAAGGAATGCTCGTATAAACTTCTGAGAGGGCTCATTTGATTGAAAATTAAAAGTTCTAGTTCATTTTTTCAGAGTAAAAAAAAGATCGGAGGGCAGCTAGCCCCAACTGCCTTCCACGCCTTTGGGTTTACCGGATGGATAAACCCATCGGACAAAAATTTGAGGTGAAAATTTTGTTAAAATGGTTCAAACATCATATATTAAAACACCGAAATCCACACAACCCCCCAGGGGCCAGGGACAGGCGTTATAAGTTATACTCTGGGGGTATATATGGTTCTTATTGAAGGGATGCTCGTATAAACTTCAGAGGACTCAGAAATTTGATTGAAAATAGAAAGTTCTAGTTCACTTTTAAAGTCAAAAGAGACCAAAGGGCAATAAGCCCCCCCCCCACACCTTTTTTCCCCAACTCCATCCAATAAAATTTTGAGATAGCCATTTTGTTAAAAATAGTTACCGCATCAGATAATGAAAACTCCGAGGTTGACACAAACCCATTTTTCACTTTGATATTGTTACTTTGAAACCAGTTTTGATACTTTGATGAACATTTGATTTTTTTTTTTTTTTAAAGTTTGATTTTGAAGTGAGGAATTTTTTAAAACTAGAAACTTTTTGTAATCAAAAACGAACAAAAACTAATTTAAAAAAAAACTTTCCGAAAAATACGTTTTTCAAAGAAAAGTAAAGGCCATTTTAAACTTAAGCTCGGCAGATACAAAAAAAAAATCAGCAAAAAACATACAACAAGTAATGATATAAATGAATAAATAGATCTTAAAGCAAGTAATGCTTAGATTGAATATGAAAATCAAGCTTAAAACGAGAAAAAAATATTTTACTATTGAAGTATAAATGAAACTTAAAATGAACAGAAATTAAATAAACAATCAATGCAAATAAACATACAATAGATAGAACTGTAAATTAATAAATAAATCTTAAAACGATTGAAACTAAAATTGAATATACAAATCAAGCTTGAAACGAACAAAAATCACTACAAACAAGAGTTGGGTATCGCCGTCTTCTCTCACTGTAAAAGTCTAAAACCTGCTGCGTCATTGGCGCTTTACTGAAAACTATAAGCGTCTTGAACAGTGTTGGAAAGTATAAACAACATCAAATTGAATATTTGATGCACAATTATATTAATAGTTGAAAGATCCATCAGTTCAATAATTTATTTCACTGCAATTTTATTTTTATTTCCAATGCTGTAAGAACTGGAAAAGAAAATATTTGTAATATAGTTCGTTTTCAGTTAAGCGCCAATGACGCAGTAGGCTTTTGGTTTTTATTTACAGTTAAGGAAGGGGACAGTATCCAAACTCTTGTTTGCAGTGAAACTATATTCATCTTGAACAACTTCAGAAAGAACTAATAAATTAAACTGAATATTTGATGTATAATAATATTAGTTGCTGAAAGCCCATCAGTTCAAAATTTTACTATAATTTTAATGTTTATTTTCAACATTAAGTACAAAAGAAAATATTTGTCATAAAATTGGTTTTCAGTAAAGCGCCAATGACGCAGTAGGTTTTAGACTTTTACAGTGAGAAGGAGGCGATACCCAAATTCTTGTTTGTATTGATTTTTGTTCGTTTCAAGCTTGATTTAAATATTCAATTTAAGTTTCACTCGTTTTAAGATTTATTTATCCATGTACATTTATATCTATTGTATGTTTGTTTGCATTGATTGTTTATTTAATTTCTGTTCGTTTTAAGTTTCATTTATACTTCAATAGCAAAATATTTTCTTTCGTTTTAAGCTTGATTTTCATTTTCAATCTAAGCATTACTCGCTTTAAAATCTATTTTTTCATTTATATTTTTACTTGTTGTATGTTTTTTGCTATGATTGTTTATTTAATTTCTGTTCGTTTTGGGTTTCATTTATTCTTTAATAGTAATTTCTGGTCGTTTTGAGTTTGACTTTTAACAGGTATTTGTATCTGCTGAGCTTAAGTTTAAAATGGCCTTTACTTTTCTTTGAAAAACTTATTTTTTGAAAAGTTTTTAAAATTAATTTCAAAAAAGGGATGTTCTTCTTGGGTATTCTTTTATGTTGAATGAATTTTACAATATTTCAGTTTTCCCTATTGGAGCCTTTGGTGACAACGATAGCAATGATTAGCATTAGCATTTATTTATTGTTGACAAGGATTTTCAATTGTGGTACCTGAAAAACCAGTTTTTCAAAATCCAAAATACACACATTCATTAAGTAATTTAAATAAGAGATTAACAAAACAGTAAATCTTTAATCCAATAAAGGGATGGCTTGATCAGATATGGTTGAACTACCCGAGCCATTAGGCCCCCTATTTCAGACAAACCTTCCAGTCCACCTTCTTTGTTAAGACTTATCTCTTCAGACAAGATAGCGAAGGGCGATGTTTACATTTGTTACAACTTTCTTCAGTTTGTTGACTATTACTTCTTATGCAAGTCGTTACCCAACTTATTTTTATGTAATACGATTTACGTTCTGCCGCTGAGAACAAGCCCCGCGAGAGCTCCTAAAACAGCTAGCTTTTTATTTCCACAACCATAATGAAAACATAACCCTTCCCCTCGATCTTCTAGGACCGTTGGTTTGATGCAATCACTCCTGGGAAATAAAGAAACAAAAATCAACACGCATCTGTGATCTTCCTTTTAACAAGAATTACAAAAATCAAAATATTTGTAGACATATTCACCTAGACCCCGGCGCCGCACCGATAAGGGAAGGCCACTGGCGCCGGGTCTAAAAATAGCAGTGGCGGCGCGCCACCTATATTTTTCGTGCCACCGGCGCGATCAACGTTGCCTGCAAACATTAATGTTTTCATCAGCCTTTCTCAAATCCCAGCTTGAATCTACAGCAGATTTGAGCCTATTCATGACCTAGAATTTAGCAAGTTGATGCATGGATGCTGGTCTACTTCGTTATTCACCAAGAGAGGTAGAAATCTGGTAGAAACAAAATGGTTGTGGCATTTCAGAACCCTTGCATAATAGTTGAAGCATCTATTAGCTATGTATTCTTAACATAAATTGTTATCAAAATTAGTAGTTTTTTTCATCGAACATTGCTGCACACAAAACTTCAAATACTGTATTACAAAATTCAATTATCTAGGTAAAAACTTTTAAGAGGTTTAAACTGGGAAACTTAATTTTTTTCATAATGCTCTTTGCCTATATCTGTTGAGTCCCCTTTGAAACAGTTAAAATGACTGACTTTAATTGTTTTTTTTTTTGCTCTTTTGGATTCGTAGAATATATGTCATGTAGGCTAATGCTGAACTGCTGCTTTTTGGATTGCTTTTGGCTGCTCTTTTGGATATTATTAATTTTTTCCTTTTCAGGATTCATTTCCAAATTAGAAAATCCTAAATGCTTAATATAAGCTAAATTATAAACTGCATCTAAAAGGAGTAAATTTATCAAACTGGAAAATACAAAATACAGGTAAAAAACTTCAATTACAATAGAAAAAACACTTTAATAAAAATTATAATTCTCACTTGTAAATAGCTTGTAAATACTTTATATTAGAAGAACTTCCAATTGCATAAAAAAGCACAACTATCAAGTTAAAGCTAGAATTTGGAATTTTCTCTAAAAACGATGAAAAAAAGTTTTTTTTTCCTGTTTTGTCATGATTATTATCCAAAAGTGGGAACAAAATTCATCCCGCTTTCAGATGTGTAAGAAATCCAAAAATACCCAAGACAATGAACAAGTCCCAATGGGACCCTGGGTCTATCAAAATATTTCTCAAAAATCTTATATTAGAATCTTATAGCAATTGGGAAACTGTATTCAAAATGGTTTAATCTCATTTAATAAAGACGGTACTTTTGTTAAAATATGAAGAACCATATATATTGCACATTTGCAATTGTATCTGTCTGGTTTTTATGCAAAGTAACACAAGAGATGAAAATTAGCGAACAAGAGAGCAGTGAAGAAATTCGGTTTGCAAAGTAATATTTGGCAGGAATAGTCACTAGTGATTAATCACTAGGGGTGGCGCCGTGATTGGGTTTTTTTTTTCGGGGATTCGGAGAAACAATTTTTTTTTTTGGGGGGGGGGGGGTGACATATACATTTTCGGGCAAATCCCCAAAAATTCGGGAATAGTGCAAGCCCTGCTTAATTTCTAATCAGGAAAAACGAAATACTTAGCCACGCGAGAAAAGGAAAGTCCAACATTGCGGTTAGTACAATAAAGAATTGCCGCAAACATAATTCAAAGTCAGCCAAACGCCACCGCCTCTGCCGGCGGCGTTGTGACAATTCGGCGGCAGGCAACCGTGCCTCTCGTTGGCGGCGTTTGGCTGATCGGCCGGCATGGCGCCGGGGTCTATATTGACCTACTAATAACATGATTTAAAATGAGCACAGGTGAGATATTTCTTACTATTATTCATAAGGCTGTTAGTCAGTATAAAATTTTGAAGACAAGATATCTAGAACTTGAAGCAAAACATTTCTGAAACATATTGAAATGATAAGGTTTTTCTCCAGTGTGCGTTCTTTGATGACAAGACAAACCAATACTTGAAGTAAAACATTTCTTGCATATAACATATTCGAAAAATTTTTCTCCAGTATGAGTTCTTTGATGATCTGAAAGGATGCTTTTTCGGCAGAATATTTTGTCACATGTGAAACGGTTGTATCCAGTGTGCGTTTTTTTGATGAGAAAAAAGAACATGTTTTAAGCAAAATTTTTTGTCACATATGTCACATTTGAAAGGTCAGTATGAATTTTTTTATGACGAAATAAACCGGAACTTGAAGCAAAACATTTCTTACAAATATCGCATATATAAGGTTTTTCTCCAGTGTGCCCTCTTTGATGATGCAAAAGGGTTCTTTTTCGACCGAATGTTTTGTCACATATGTCACATTTGAATACTCTAGTATGTGTTCTTCGATGACAAGATAAACGAATACTTGAAGCAAAACATTTCTTACATGTATCACATTTGAAAGGTTTTTCTCCAGTATGAGTTCTTTGATGGTCTGAAAGGGTGGTTTTTCGGCAGGATTTTTTGTCACATATATCACATTTGAAAGGTTTTTCTCCAGTATGCCTTCTTTGATGACTGAAAAGTATGTGTTTTAAGCAAAATCTTTTGTCACATCTGTCACATTTGAAAGGTTTTTCTCCAGTATTCGTTCTTTGATGATCCGAAAGGGTGC
The DNA here is from genome assembly GCA_029168905.1 of Artemia sp. Kazakhstan ARC1039. Classification (NCBI taxonomy): domain Eukaryota; kingdom Metazoa; phylum Arthropoda; class Branchiopoda; order Anostraca; family Artemiidae; genus Artemia; species Artemia sp. Kazakhstan ARC1039. Next base: position 19,095 of record JAQQPU010012427.1, on the reverse strand, counting down.
CTTTATCGCAGAATGTTTTGTCACATACATCACATTTGAAAGGTTTTTCTCCATTATGCATTCTTTGATGATCCGAAAGGGTGCCTTTATGGCAGAATGTTTTGTCACATATATTACATTTGAAAGGTTTTTCACCAGTATGCGTTCTTTGATGAATATATAAACCATACCTCGAAGTAAGACCTTTCTTACATATATCACATTCAAAAGGTTTTTCTCCAGTATGAGTTCTTTGATGATTCAAAAGGGTACTTTGTCACATATATCAAATTCGAAATGTTTTTCATGTTTTTCACCAGTATACGTTCTTTGATGATAAGATAAACCAGATCTTGAGGTAAAACCCATCTTACACATATAACATTTAAAAGGCTTTTCTCCAGTATGAATTGCTTGATGATCTGAAAGATGGCTTTTTCGGCCGAATTTTTCGTCACATTTATCACATTTGAATGGTTTTTCTCCAGTATGCTTTCTTTGATGATCCGAAAGGGTGCTTTTTAGGCCGAATGTTTTGTCAAATATATCACATCTGAAAGGTTTTTCTCTAGTATGAGTTCTTCGATGATAATACAAAACAGAACTTGAAGTAAAAACTTTCTTTCATATATCACATTCGAAAGGTTTTTCTCCCGTATGAGTTCTTTGATGATCCGAGAGGGTTCTTTTTAGGCCGAATGTTTTGTCACATATGCCACATTTGAAAGGCTTTTCTCCAGTATGAGTTATTTGATGATATGAAAGATTTTGTTTTTGGGTGAAGGTTTTGTTACATATATCACATTTGAAAGGTTTTTCTCCCGTATGTGTTCTTTGATGATTCGAAAGGGTGGTTTTTCGGCCGAATAATTTGTCACATATATCACATTTGAAAGGTTTTTCTCCCGTATGTGTTCTTTGATGATTCGAAAGGGTGGTTTTTCGGCCGAATAATTTGTCACATATATCACATCTGAAAGGTTTTTCTCTAGTATGAGTTCTTCGATGATAATACAAGACAGAACTTGAAGTAAAAACTTTCTTACATATATCACATTCGAAAGGTTTTTCTCCCGTATGAGTTCTTTGATGATTCGAGAGGGTTCTTTTTAGGCCGAATGTTTTGTCACATATGCCACATTTGAAAGACTTTTCTCCAGTATGAGTTATTTGATGATATGAAAGATTGTTTTTTTGGGTGAAGGTTTTGTTACATATATCACATTTGAAAGGTTTTTCTCCAGTATGCGTTCTTTGATGCTGAAAAAGATGGATTTTTTGGCCGAATGTTTTGTCACATACATCACATTTAAAAGGTTTTTCTCCAGTACGCGTTGTTTGATGATGCGATAGGGCGTTTTTATGAAAGAAATTTTTGTCAAATATATTACGCTTGAAAGGTTTTTCCTCAATATGAGTTCTTTGATGATGAGATAAGCCAGTACTTGAAGGAAAAACTATCTTACATATATTGCATTCAAAATATTTTTCTCTTGTGTGAGAAACCTCCTGTTTTGCAGTATCATTTTCTACAAATACACAAATTTGACTTGTTATCTCGTGTTGACAGTTCAAAATAATTTCTTTTTTTAGACATATTTTTGTAAGACTTGGGCTGCTAGGTAATCCACATCCTTGTTTGCTGCTATCATTGTCATAGAACGCTCCAACACGGTGAACTGAAATAATATAAAATTCGTTCAACATGAATCACCAAAACTCATGTTTTGTTTACTTGGTATGCAACTCCGCTTTTAACATTTTTAAACACAAAAATATATTATAAAATTAATTATACTATGGTAACATACTATAATAGCTAATATAACAAAACTAAAAGGAATAGAAAATAATAGGGTTCCAGGTGCTGATAGTGTGGTAATTGAGTTTCTTAAATATGGCAGCTCTGAGTTAAGAAATAAGTTACTAAGAATTATGAATATGATTTTGAAAAGAGGAAGTACCTAGCGATTTTAACTAAACCTTAATTAAACCACTGTATAACAAAGGTGATAAGAGTGAGTGTGGTAATTATCAAGGCATTCGTCTGGTCTCTGTTGGTAGGAAATTACTTAGCAATATGATACTTTTTATACTGAAAAATGTTGTAGACAAGGTTTTAAGAGAAGAGCAGTGCGGTTTTAGAAAAGGTAGAGGATGTGTCGACCAACTTTTCGCTCTTAGGTTAATAATTGACAAGTGCCTGAGTTCACAAGCACCTTTGGTCCTCAGTTTTATTGATTATCAACAAGCGTTCGATTCTGTTGATAGAAAAGCTTTAGCAAAGATTTTATCCTAGTATTATACATCAGACAAACCCATAAAAGTGATTAGTGCTATGTACGCGAATAACACTGCTGCAGTTAAGGTAGGAAATAAGATTATCAGGTGGTTTTGTATTAGATCAGAAGTTAAGCAGGGTTGTGTTCTATCCCCCTTTATATGGATCATTTTTATGGATTTTGTCTTAAGAAGCACAGGAAAGATAATGGGAGACCACAGAATTAAATGGGGAGGAAAAAATCTCCTGGACTTATATTATGCTGATGATTGAAGCATCCTAGATGAAAAAATGAGCAAAATGAATGAAATTTTATTGGTTGTGCGAGTTCAGGGTGCTAGAATAGGTTTGAAAACAAATATTAAGAAGACTAAGTAACTAAGGCTAGGAATAAGTGAAGATGAAAAGGTGACATTGGGTAACAAAAAGTTTGATCAGGTGGACAGCTTCACTTATCTTGGTAGTATGATAGTATTAATAGGTGGGAGCGGAGAAGATATTAAAAGTAGAATAGGCAAGGCTCAGGGTGTTTTTTAACAGTCAAAAAATTCGAAGAATAGAAAGATAAGTCTGCACAACAAGATTGGAATATTGTAGGCTACAGTGATGACAGTGGTCAAATAGAGCTCTGAAGCATGGGCACTCCAGAAAGCGGATGAAGTTTTGCTAGATGTTTTCAGAGAAATTGCCTACAGATTGTTCGGGCTACCCGGCTGACTGACAGTATTTCAAACAGTAGGCTCTACGAAAAGTGTAGTTCAATCCCGTTTTCTAGGGCTATGGTGAAAGTTAGGTTGAGATGGCTAGGGCACGTTCTGCGGATGAAGGATGACAGATTACCAAAGATTGTCGTTTTAGGCCAACCATCTAGGAATAAACAGAAAGCAGGTTATCTGCAGTTGGGGTGGGAGCATGTCATAAAAAAGATTTAAAGGAAATGGGAACTTCCTGGGAGGGTGTAAAGAGGGAGGCTTTTAATAGATTGGGATGGAGGAGGAGCGTGCGTAGCTATGTTGGTCTCCGGCGGCTTGGTGCTCTGGTGAGTTGTTAGTAGTAGTAGTATAACTCTTACTATGGTATATAATTTATAAAAGTAAATTTGAAGCATTAATCTTTTGTAGGCATCCCGAGAGGTAAGTATGCATTCTGATGTGACTTCCTCCTTCTTTTTACCACCAAAACTCTTTTTAACATTAAAACACTTTTTACCACTCCCTTTTTTGCCTCCCTTTTAAAAAAAGAAAACAAAAAAACGAATCAAGTCACAGAGATCATAATTTGCCTATATCTTGACAACTATAAATGTACCGTATATAGTTAGGAAATATTATATATGATTAATATGCATAAATATGAAAATTTAAATAGATTTATAAATTTTTAAATAATAAAAAAATTATATAAATAAATGAAAAAAAATATAACATAAGTAAATGCAATTATCAAAACCTTGAATTAAAGCAGTTTTAATCTGTCTTTCAAATCCAAGGGCTTCATATGCAAAGAAGCCTTTTAGAAAAATCATTAAAAAAAAGAACATATAAGATTAAGTCACTGTTATGACCTCCTTGATTGCCCTCTACTTTCCATTCTAAAACAGGCTTATATCTACAAAAAAAAACTGTTTTTATCTTAATTTTACAATCACCCTTGTATTGATGTGACTGATGGAACACCAAATAAATTATTAACTTCTTTAGTGACAGTCTTGCATTAAAATAAAGTTAAACTAAAGCATTTTTGAAGAAAGTGATTAGACTATAGAGTTATATATAGCAATATTATTAAGGCATGTTAGAAAATATCTCATATGTTTTAAATTGTAGAAAAGTTCTAAAAGACAAAAACGCTCAAAAAAAAATTAGTTGTTTTGTTCAGGGGTTTAATAGGAATACTGAATTTTGTATCATAATAATAAAAAAACATCTATTTACTATTTACTAAATAATTGTTTTGAAATGCTAGCAGTGCCCTCAAATACAAAAAACACCTATCCTTAACCCCCCCCCCTCCCCATAATGCCAAACAAAGTGCATGATATTACCTTTTTATTATTGCGTTCAAACATTAAAGTTCACTTATACTTACGCTTTAACAAGATAGAAATGACGTCAGAGGTTGGTAGGATTATTACTTGAAACGGTTTGGATTAGTTGTCAGAGAAATTACACCTACCAATTTTGGAGAATGCCGGATTTCTGAGGATAAGTGACGTTATATATCAACAAAAAATTCAATTCTTTAAAAAATTAGAAAAATATGTGGAATTATGTGCAGAGAACAAAAAGAGAAAGTAATCACACAAAACGCAAAGCACCTTCCGGGGTTTATAAATAAGAAGTTAATACAGTGGAGTACATCTCATTAACATAGTTATTCACCCAGTTGCCTATGAAGTTTCAGTTAACATGTCGCCAGATAAATATTTTTGTTATTTTTATGTATTGCATTCAGGAAAATTAATATTCAGTGGATAAGCAAAATAAAGGAAATGCTCAAACACACATTTTGGACAGACAAATATACAGAAACAGATAAAGACATCTGAATCATACCTTTATTGACCTCCCCATCAATGTTCAACTCTAGTTTAAGATGATCAGCCTTATCTTGACAATCTGCAGAAATGCCCGGATAAACAGCAAAAAGATTGGCTTCGTGTCCAGTACATAAATTTGGATGTGCACTTGCAGATATATCTTTATTATTTTTTGAAGATGTATCTTCAGCTTCTACAAAAATTACAATAAAAATCTTACAAAAACCCTGAAAACAAAACAAGTTAGTAATTTATAAAACATTTAGAGAGTCAAAGAATTTTTATATGGTACTTAATTGATGGTAAAAGTATATTCATCCTAGAGACTACATAAATTTATAAAGAAGAAGAAGAGTAAAGGCTTTGAAAAACAGACAAATTTTAAATTAAACAGCAATGCAATGATAATGGCCAATTATTTTAAGTCTTGTCAAAGACTATCTGTCATAGCTGAAACAATAGCTACTTCCCTAGTGAACAGCAAATGATGGCCAAATGAAGTTTACAAAGAAAATATTTATGAGAACTTAAAAAAGGAGTTTGAAAACCGAAAAAAATTTGCACCATATGTAAATGGAAAGAGCAGCATTGGAGTCCCCATTGCTGAAATTCTTGACTGGATGTTTTAAATTAGTTGCATTAAAAACCTGACAAGATTCTATTTTGGCCCTGATAAACCTTTTTGTACAAATAACACCCAATTGATACCTACACAGTTGCAAACTCTTGGCCAGATGTAAAACTATCCTGTCTTGAACACTCCCCCTATCATTCTTGTAGGAAGATGAAAATTCAAATACACATTTTAAGAAGAACATCTCGATAAAAAAAATTGTTGAAAAATCTTCCTACCAAAACAACTAATTTGTGACAAACTGACTGCTGTAACTTACACCACAATGAAAAGATATTTATTTCAATAGGCTTGCTGTTTTTATTTCTATTCATTTACCAAGGAAGAACTATGATATTAATAAGCCTTTTTCCTCTACACTTCCCTACAAATTGAAAAATTGACCTTGTTTAAACAACCTTCAACCAGCTATCAACACTAAATTTTAATAATGTAATTGGAAAACTAATAGAGGTAAATCTAAGCTATGAAATTATATCAAATTTTTGTCTTACAGAAAGAGTATGGGTAACTGGCACTAGTGTCAACACAAAATACGATTAACACCCTCTAGCGTTTGGTGAAACTTGGCATTTTTCAAGCTTTGTAATATTTTTTTGTCAGAAAAACAGATCAGACGGCTATTACTGCACTAATTTCACCAAGTTAACAAATTGAATTTATTATTCTTATTATTAAAATGAAAAAATTCCAAGTGTTACAACATTAAACTGTAAGAGAGAAGTATAACAATCTATTTAACATTTTAAAACCTCTTTGATTGCACTGTACTTTCCATTCTAGAACAGGCAATATCTATAAAAAAAAAACCTGTTTTTCTTGTAATTTTACAATCACCCTTGTATCAATGTGGCTGATGGAACCCTAAATAAATTATCAACTTTTAACATTTTTATACAGCATTTTAAAACAGCAAAATTTGGCAAATATTTTGAAAAAGTTAAAAGTGTAGTCTCTAGGAAACTGTCTGGTGAAATACATTCCAATGTATGCTGATTCAGAAATTTTAACTATTAGTCAGGTTAAATAGAATAGTAAGATGTAACTATTCAAATTATTTGTTGTATTTTAAGAGGCTGAAAGCACTCTGATGTCAAATTGATATAAAACACATACTATCAAAAGTGCTCTCATCAAAAATCATTCAAACTTTTATGCAAACAGTGAAGAGTTGGAGGCAAGGAATAGAGGTGGTGAGTCACTCACTTTTTTTATTTGAAAAAGGCTAGTTTTTTCTACTCATTGTTATATGAAAAGTACTTATTGCTTTTAAAATAAAAGAAGCTGATGGTGTACAGTAGGAAGTTTGCACATTCCCTCTCCCAAGTAGAGAATCTTTTCAGTAAAATATGGCATATGGTTTAAGAAGAGTATAACTAGTATCTACAGTACCTTCATACAAAATGTAGAATAAAAAGTAGAATAAAAAGTAGAGAAGCTTTGGGAATAGATGACTTTTCCAACACAAACACAATAAAGCAGAGATATAAAAGATTTGACCAAAGCTGAGAGACAGACATACTTTCAAACACTTATGCTTCTTTTAACCATTTGGTTTTTTACTTGATAAAACTTAAAGTATTACTTATTGACAATGAGGAGCACTTGTCAGTCAATAGTATTTTGGTTGGACTTGGGCCAACATTGTTGTAGTTAGGCACAAGGCACCATACTATGACAATTTTTGTGTATGTACTGCTTAAAAACTTGTTGTTAATGATTAATTTTACAGCTTATAAATTCAAATTTCTGGTCCAATTAAGAACATTATACAACACCTGTTTCTATACAATCACAACGGGTAAAAAAAAACAGGCTTAAGCTATATTCTTAAAGAACACAAAAAGATAGAGAGCTCTTTCTACCCCTCTTCAACAACTCCCTCTTCAGGTTAAAGTAAAAAAAGCTGTTTAAAACTTTTAGTTCTTAAAAAACATTTAATTAAATAATTGGGCAATAATAATTTAATGTATCAGATTGCAAAAAGGTACAACATTAGCCTAAAAATATTTTTGTGAAAAAAGGTTTTTTTAATTAATAAGTTATGTTTTATGATACGTTTAACCTATTTTTCAAGTAAAAGTAGCAAAAATAGGTGAGGAATTGTTATGACTGTCCTATTTTGAAGAAAAAATAGTGCAAAAAAGTGCCAAATTGGCTCAACTCCCTACATTAAGAATTACCTTGCTTAACAGCAGTGATGCCAAAGAGCTCAGGTGTTTCCATGTTTCACCTATTGAGTCAAAAACTTAGTCAGTCTCTCTTGACTCTCCCACACAATTGGAAATCTCCAGAATCTAAGAAGTTACAATATCACATCTTAAAAATGAGATGAGGGAGCAGAAAACCTACAAAATAATTAGAAGATATAAGTATAAAAAGCATAGAGATTCCAGCATTCAAGGCCAATTTATTGAGGTTTTAATTCTCATAGCAACCAACTGCAATAACAAAAGTCTTATTGTAAATAGATTGGATTTTGTTTGTCTATCCCCAAAAATACATTGCAAATCTTGACTTTCTAAAAAAATTCCCACTTTTCAAAGAAAAAGTTAAAAGAGAAATAAAAATTTTGAACTGATTTAATACCAGTAAGTAAAACATACTACCTATAACACTTCATGTTCTGCAACATTTCATTTATTTAGCTGGTTTAGTTAGATCAATGTATTTTTTTAATTCTCTCAACTGTGTTTAAAACCTTTTGGCAAAACATTGTTAATTTTGTAATTGTAAAATTATGATAAAATAAAAACCCAGTAAGTAAAATTGGAAAAAAGGTACTCCTTAGGAAATATAGGATATAATTGTTATTTTAGAGTTGACCTGTAGCTAGAAGACCAGTTGAGCTCTCTTTTTGTTAAGCTAAGAAATAAACTTACCTCTACAGTCAGAATTACGTCCTGAATCCAAATTTAACATGCATTTCTATCAGAAACAAACTTTACCCCCAGGCCTATATATACCAATTCAGGATATATATTTGTACATTAAGGGGGGGGAGGGGGAGGTAAAGTTCAAAGTTACCTCTATTGTGAGAATTGTATCCTAAGTCCAAATTTAATATTCATTTGCATCAGAAATGAATTTTACCCCCACCTTCCTTATGTGCTAATATAAACCCTGGATTGGTAAATATAGGGGTGGGGCTAAAGTTCATTTTTGACCAAAATGAAAGTTAAATTTGGATTCAGGATGCAACTCTGATTATAGAGGCAAGTTAATTATAGAGGCAAAAGGGGCATTACAGCAATAGGTCAATCAATGGAATAGTTTAGTGTACTAGTTCAAACTTCCCAGGTATGTTGCGGGGGATGTTGAAGAGTGGTAAGAATGCAACCAGCCACCTTGCCCTTCTAGATGTCTTCCCCTCAATACTGATCAAAATTTTGAAAAGCAACTTTGTTCAAACTAGTCATAGGATCTAATAGCCATACCTCTGGAGATGCTACACCCAAAGACAAGGATTTTAAATTAGCCTATTGCTTTCTTTTACTATCCTTAAATTACCTTAAATCGCACTTGCTAGCGATATGGACAAGTCCAGTGTACGCCAGTTAGTGATGATAGGGCTGCAGGACATCAGCTTCATCCCATTGCATGAGCCATAGTTTGGTTTCCCATTCCTTATCAAGATTGGCTTTGAAACTGTCAACAGATGGTGAACTCACTGTTGTTTTGCTCAGATCATTCCAGAGCGTTACTATGCTGTAAATTATTTGATATAGCTTGTGCAAAAAAGCTAAGGGTATTAAGGTAAAATTTAGGGAAACATTGAGGGATAAGTTGAGCTAAATTTGCAGGTGGCACTATAATTTAGCTAGGATGAAAGTGAAAACATCATTTGATACCTTTTTTATGCTCTTTCATAACTCAATAATTGCTTCTGTTGCAAATTGCATCTTGAGCACTTAAAGGGGTCCCAAAGGTATTTCATTTTTGTAACCACACAAAGAAGTTATCAACACTAGTTAAGTTATTGAAAAGCTATTAAAAATCATATTACTAGTTCATAAATAAGTTATTCAAGAGTAATATATTCCAAAAAAACTTATTTATAACAATTCAAACATCCTTTATTGGGCACCTCAAACATAAGCCATTTTCCTACTGTTTCAAGTTTTTCAAATGTGGTTGACAAAAATATCATTGAATTTTGCAATTCAAAACTTTGCTGTTGACAATTCAGGGTATACTCCAATTCAGGATTTATATTTGCACATTAGGGGGGTGGGGGTGGGTAAATTTTATGGTAACTTTGCAGTGGGCTATATAATTTAGCTAGGATGAAAGTGAAAACATCATTTGATGCTTTTTTTATGCTCTTTCATAATTCATATAAAATACCTTAGGGGCCCCTTTAAGGGCTCAAGATGCAATTTGCAACAAAATCAATTATTGAATTATGAAAGAGCATAAAAAAAGGCATCAAATGATGTTTTCACTTTCATTGTAGCTAAATTATAGTGCCACCTGCAAATTTACCTGAGTTGAACTAAATCAAGAGACACTAGCCTATGTGCATCCAGTTTATAGGCTAAACTACAATATTTTAAGAATTACATGTTTAGGGGGAAGTTGAAAAGTGGTTGGAAGGCAAAGAACTCCCTTCCATAACCTTTTTAGCTGCCCTCCCCAAAGAGATTCAATCAAAATTTTGAAAGTTATTTAGTTTAAAATATTCTAAAGGTCAAACAACTATGCTTCAAGGGATGAAAAAAAACCTCTACAGCCCCAGGGGCAATAGCCTAGTAGGGGGTTATAGAAGTTTCCCATTATTTAGCCTATATAACCTACAATGTTTACTATTGGGAAAAAATGACATGTTTGATCTCCAAAAAGTTTTAGGATATGGAGATGAAACTTTCAAGAAAAGTTTGGATGGCATCAAACAAAATAAAACACTTACAGGTTTAATTTAGTGCAGTTGCATAAGCTAGAGGCTATATCCAATTTTTCCTCTTCTTTTTCGGTTATGGGATTCGTATAAATCCATTTAAATTTTTTCGTATTGTCTGATTATATCAGCGGCACCCTGGGAAATCAAGTATAAAAATTAGTCTATTATTGTTAAATAATAGAATTTATATATAATAATAATATTAATAATTTATTTGTGACCCACATATGAACATTATAAATGACACTGCGGAGTAATGGAAAACATAAAAGAAAAAATAACAACATCATTACGAAATCAAACAACAACAAAAAAATACAAATTAACCGATATCAGGATGAAAAAAACAAACACACTGGCCTGTCCCGCGCAAGCATCAATGACATCATAACGGATATAATGTTTCTATTTTTAAAACGGCCGGTTTTTTAGCACTAACATCTTACAGATCTTACAGCTAAGATCTTTCATCTTTCTGCAAAGATTATCGTTTTTTCAACTCATCTTTGTCCTAAGATCTTACAGCTCACTGATGTTAGCAAAATACATGAAAGACGCCATCTTTCTGCCATATAGAACAATGATGAGAAAACCTTGATGATCTACTCATCATTGTTCTCAAACCGCTGATCAGAGCAGAATGATGAAAACCGTTTGCATAAAAACGACCAAAGATGTAAGATCTTAGTTAAAAGATTTCACTTTTAAGCGTTTTCTGACAAAAGATGTAAGATCTTAGCACATTGATGAGTGAAAAAACAGGGCTAATATCTAAAGTAACCACTTCTAAGTCTCCGTAAATCGTTTTTCCTCAGTAAGTGGTGGAATCCAGATAGAAAATATACACCTGGAGAGCAAAAACTATTATAAAGCCGGGCAACGCCCTCTATTTGGAGATATCTTACCATATGACACACGAATATTTTTTAATGTATTAGTAACCAACTCGGAGCAAGTTTCGTAAATGGACGGGCAAAAAGATATACCAAGCCACTTGACTTTATCCAAACAAGGTAATGAAATCGAACCGAGGTTTAATGGAGATGCAAAAATGCTACTATTAAAACAGATAAACTCACACTTTCCGATATTAACAGATAGGCCAATATCACTAAGTAGAGAAGACAGCTTACGTAAGTTCTGAGCCAGCCCTCGACGAGAAAAACTAACTAAAAGGACATCGTCGGCGTATGCAATATAACTTACACCAATATCACGAAAAAACACAGTAGGAGATAGATGTTTCAATAAAGTAGCGAGGACACATTTAAATATATAAGGAGATAAAACTCCTCCCTGTCTAACGCCTTTCCTAACAGCTACCGAATCAGAGGTATTTGACAGCCACTTAATACGCACATAAGAATTATCATACCAATATCGCAATGTATAAATAACTGAATAATTGACTCCATAACAAGCAAGAGAATGATGAAACTACTTATATTCAAGCAGTTAAACAGAGCTTTGAATAATTCGGCATCATCGATTGAAGAGAGTTGGCTTTGTGTTAGTTGGTCAATATTAGGGGTTAGCTTAAGGCGCCTGAGTATAGCAGATAAAGTTAGCCATTCTTTTTTATGGTTGAGAGTTGCCACAGGGCGACCGAAAAGAATGTGGTTGAAAGTCTGGTCATGGGTTTGGAATAGGCGGCAAAGAGGGCTCGTTACCGTCAGAATGGTTGTGTTTTGGAAATGATACGTTTTGCAGTTAAGACATGTAGCATTTGATCGTATTCTGTGGTACATCCTTGAGTCTTTCCAGGATACAAATGGAGAAAGGTTTGGTTTGCTAGATAAATTTTTAGGCACCAATGGTTTATATCTCTTACTGGGATAGGCCTTCCAGATATTATTTCAAGCTGAAGGGCAGACTTAGCTATTTCATCTGCCTTGTGGGTTCCTTTAGTGCCCATATGACTTGGGATATATTGGTATTTTGTGGACCTAACAGAATAAGAAGAAAACATGGGTGAATTTTTTTTTTCTTCCACTTAATCTTAACAAATCAATGTTTGTGAATTATACAACTTTTGCAAAATGAATTTATAATAAAATAGTAATTTTGAAACAAATTTTATAGCCCACCTTTATATCCGAATTTTTTTTATTATTCTCAAGGGTCCTAAAAGAGCTTAAAATTGAATTTGCAAGAAAAGCGATTATAATATTCAAAAAGAGCAGAAAAATGGCATTTCTAGGGGTAAGTTTGCTTCATTTGTAGGTCAATCAATATTTACCGAAAAATCAACTGACATTAGAATATTATTAAAGATAATGTTGAGGAAGGTTTTTAAGAACAACAGTCAAAAACATTACGAATGGGCTAAAGTGTCTGCAGATTTAAAAACATGATTATTAAGCTGATAAAGAATTTATTCAATCTGATGCTTTGATTTTGTCAATTTTATTCGGATAACCGATGTATCCGGCATAGGATAATGATAAAGAATTTATTCGCTCTGATGCTTAGATTTTGTCACTTTTATCCGACATATCTGACAAAAGATGTTGATAAAGAATTTATTCACTCTGATACATAGAATTTCTCAATTTTATCCGACGTAACCGACAAAGGATGATGATAAAGAATTTATTCATTCTAATACATAGATTTTGTCAATGTTATCCAACATATCCGACAAATGATATCGATAAAGAATGTTGATAAAGAGTTTGTTCACTTTGATACTTAAGTTTTGTCAGTGCTATCAAACGTATCTGTCAAAAGACATTGATGAAGAGTTTATTGACTCTGATACTTAGATTTAGTCAATTTTATCCAATGTATCCGACAAAGATGTTGATAGGAAAAATGTATTCACTCTGATAGTTTGATTTTATCAATGTTATCCCATGTATCTGACAATAGATGTTGATACAGAATTTCATTACTCTGACACTTAGGTTTTGATAATGTTAACCTACATATCCGGCAAAGAATGTTGATAGAGAATCTATTCACTCTGATGCTTAGATTCTGTGAATGTTACCTGATGTAATAGACAAAAGAAGTTGATAAGGAATTCATTCACTCTGATACTTAGATTTTGACAATGTTATCCGATGTATCCGGCAAAAGATGTTGATAAAGAATTTATTCAATCTGATACTTATATTTTGTCAATTTTATCTGATATATCCGACAAATATGCTGATATAAATTTTTTTTCACTCTGATACTTAGATTTTGTCAACGTTACCCCATTTATCTGACAATAGATGTTGATACAGAATTTAATTACTCTGGCACTTAGGTTTTGATAGTTTTAACTGACATTTCCGGCAAAGGATGTTGATAATGAACCTATTCACTCTGATACTTAGATTTTATCAATTTTATCCCGACATATCCGTCAACATATGTTGATAAAGAATTTATGTATTTTAATACATAGATTTTGTCAATGTTATCCAACGTATTCGAAATATGATATTGATAAAGAATGTTAATAAAAATTTTTTTCATTCTGATACTTAAATTTGATCATGCTACCAAAAGTATCTTTCAAAAGACATTGATAAAGACTTTATTCACTCTGATGGTTAGATTTTCTCAATTTTATCAGACATATCTGACAAAGTAAGATTATACAGAATTTATTCACTCTGATACTTAGATTTCATGAATCTTATCTGACGTACCCGACAAAAGAAGTTGATGAAGAATTTATTCACTCTGATGCTTAGATTTCGTGAATGTTATCTGATGTATCCGACAAAATTAGTTGATAAAGAATTTATTCACTATGATAGTTAGATTTGGGTAGTGTTATCAAACGTATCCGTCAAAAGACATTGATAAAGAAACTATTTACTCTTGTTCTTAGATTTTCTCAATTTTATCAAGCATATCCGACATAAGCCAAAGAAAAAGAATTTATTCACTCTGATACTTTGATTTTGTGAATGTTATCTGATATATCAAACAAATGAAGTTGATAAAGAATTTATTCACTCTTATAGATAGACTTTGACAATGTTATCTAATATATCCGACAAAGGATGTTGATTTAGAATTTATTCAATCTGATACTTATATTTAGTCAATTTTATCCGATGTATCTCACAAAGATTATGATAGAAAAAAATTTATTCACTCGGACAGTTAGATTTTGTCAATGTTATCCCACGTATCTGGCAATAGATGTTGATACAGAGTTTCATCACTTTGACACTTAGGTTTTGATAATGTTAACCGACATATTCGGCAAAGGATGTTGATAAAGAATCTATTCGCTCTGATACTTAGATTTGATCAATTTTACCCTGCCCTATCCAATAAAAGGTGTTGATAAAGAATTTATTCATTCTGATACGTAGATTTTTTCCATGGTAACCTATCTATCCAACATATGATGTATGCAAATTCCTTTTCTTACATCTCCGATGTTTTAATAGGCATTCTAAACGTTTGATATGCTAGCATACTCTAAAAGTAATGAACAAATAACAATCTAATACATAATATATTTTTAATGAAATAATGTCATGTAGGGTATTAGTACAAAAATATATTATCATACATTATTAACATCATTGAACAACTTTGGACATTTTGAATCTGTTCCATAAAATAATTCATCATGTTCTCTCTACATACTATAGTTACTCTCTTCTCTTAGTTCGTAATCAGTAGAATTATCATTAATCAATTTTGAGTCATACACAATTTTTACTGGTGTGTCACCGACAGGCTCAATATGCGTTTTGTCTTTGTTATTATTTGGTTCTTATTTTGGTTTATTATTATGGTAGTAACATTTGCTGGCACTTTGTTTTTCATTGATTCATCTTTATATTCCTTAGTGATATTTTCTACCAATGCCCTTTTTATTTTTTCCGGCAATTTCACTGTCTATTACAACATTATTTTTACACAGGTAACAGTTCCGGCACGTAGACAAGATATGGTTCATTATATTCATAGAAGAGTAGGCCTTTCTTCTTTTGACCTTCCGTTGAATGCTAATACCTGAAAGCTGACGATAGGATGTATCAGTAGGTAATGTGCTACCAGCAGCACTAGCAAGGAGTTGTCCTCTATCATCAACGATTATTTTTATGTTGGCATTCTCTTTGAGCGCAATCATCTCTGGAAATGATACTTTCGCATATCCAGAATGTGTATAATGGAAATTCTTGGGTGGTCCAAAGAAATTTAAACTCTAACTGTCATGACAACGAACGCATACGTTTCCGATAGTGCTACCACTTTTAGTTGTTTCATAGTTCAAATACTTCTCCTTGTCAGCATTCAATGCTACAATAACGCTATCATGTGAACACATTTTTACTGGGGGGTCATCCATATGTTCAATATGCATTTCATCTTTGCTATTATTTGGTTCATTGACTGTTTGATCAATGGTAGCAACGTTTGCTGGCACCTTTTTTTTATCAATTCATCTTTATATTCCTTAGTGATATACTCTAGCAATGCCCTTTTTATTTTTCCGGCAATTTTAATGTGTATTAACACATTATTTTTACACAGATAACAGTTCCACCCCATTGACAAGATATGGTTTATTATATTAGTAGAAGAGTATGCCTATCTTCTTTTGACCTTCCGTTGGATACTAATACCCGAAAGCTGACGATAGGGTTTAACACTAGGTAACATGTTACCAGAAGCACTTGCAAGAAGATGCCTCTCTTCATCAACTATTATTTTTATGTTGGCATTCTCTTTGAGTGCAATCATCTCCAGAAATCTCAATCTTGCATATCCACCATCATAAGAGTTGAATTTTTTTGGTACTCCAAAGAAATTTAATTCCTCACTGTCATGACAATGCATGCATACGTTTCCGATTGTGCTACGACTTATACTTGTTTCATAGTTCAAATAGTTAAGTTAGGTTAAGTTAGCTTAGCCTACGTACGCGCGCGTAAGTAGGTTAACCTAACCTAACTTAACCTAACCTAACTTTATCTAGCCTAACCTAACCTAAAAAAAAATCAAGAAAATGTAACTGTGTCAAGGTAGAGCACAACAAACTTATTTAAACGAAAGAAATCCACAATAAACTTTGAAAAGTCAAGAGAATGTAACTCTGACAAAGTAAACCACGACAAAACACTACTGAAATATTCCAACTCTTGCATTTCAAAGAAAGAAATCCCAAAATGAACTTTGAAAAATTAAGAGAATGTAACTTTGACAAAGTAAACCACGGCAAAACACTACTGAAATATTCCAACTCTCGCATTTCACGAAAGAAATCCAAAATGAACTTTGAAAAATCAAGAGAATGTAACTGTGACAAGGTAAACAACGACAAAACACTACTGAAATATTCCAACTCTTGCATTTCAACGAAAGAAATTCAAAATGAACTTCGGAAAATCAAGAGAATGTATCTGTGACAAGGTAAACCATGACAGAACACTACTGAAATATTCCAACTCTTGCATTTCAACGAAAAGAAATTCAAAATGAATTTTGAAAAATTAAGAGAATGTAACTGCGACAAGGTAAACTATGACAAAACACTACTGAAATATTCCAACTCTTGCATTTCAATGAAAGAAATCCAAAAGGAACATTGAAAAATTAAAAGAATTTAACTGTGACAAGGTAAACCTTAACAAAACACTACTGAAATATTCCAACTCTTGCTTTTCAATGAAAAAAATTCAAAAAGAACTTTGAAAAATCAAGAGAATGTAACTGTGAAGAGGTAAGCCATGACAAAACACTACTGAAATGTTCAAACTCTTGCATTTCAACGAAAGAAATTCAAAATGAACTTTGAAAAATCAAGAAAATGTAACTGTGATAAGGTGAACCACAACAGAACACTACTGAAATATTCCAACTCTTGCATTTCAACGAAAGAAATCCAAAATGAACTTTAAAAAATTAAGAGAATGTAACTGTGACTATATAAATCGCGACAAAACACTATTGAAATATTCCAACTCTTGCATTTCATCGTAAGAAATCCAAAATGAACTTTGAAAAATTAAGAGAATGTAAGTGTGACATGGTAAACCACAACAAAACACTACTGAAATATTTCAACTCTTGCATTTCACCAAAATAAAACCAAAATGAACTTTGAAAAATCAAGAGAATGTAACTGTGACAAGGTAAACCACATCAAAACACTACTGAAATATTCCAACTCTTGCATTTCACCGAAATAAAACCAAAATGAACTTTGAAAAATTAAGAGAATGTAAGTGTGACAAGGTAAACCATGACAAAACACTATTGAAATATTCCAACTCTTTCATTTCATCGAAAGAAATTCAAAATGAACTTTGACAAATTAAGAGAATGTAACTGTGACAAGGTAAACCACGACAAAACACTACTGAAATATTCCAACTCTTGCATTTCAATGATAGAAATTCAAAATGAACTTTGAAAAATTAAGAGAATGTAACTGTGACAAGGTAAACCGCAACAAAACACCACTGAAATTTTCCAACTCTTGCATTTCAACGAAAGTAATTCAAAATGAACTTTGAAAAATCAAGAGAATGTAGCTGTGACATGGTAAACCATGACAAAACACTAGTGAAATATTCCAACTCTTGCATTTGAATGAAAGAAATTCAAAATGAACTTTGAAAAATCAAGAGAATGTAACTGTGACATGGTAAACCATGACAAAACACTACTGAAATATTCCAACTCTTGCATTTCAACGATAGAAATTCAATATGAACTTTGAAAAATTAAGAGAATGTAACTGTGTTAAGGTAAACCACAACAAAACACTACTGA
>JAQQPU010012426.1:327-26050 GCA_029168905.1 Artemia sp. Kazakhstan ARC1039 | reverse complement strand
CCGTATGGCCTTTACTATAGGCAACGTTACAGCGTTGCCTCTGATACTGCTGAAGTTATTCAAAAACTCCATCATCCTGAGATTCCACGAATGTGTCTATACTAAATAAGCTTTAGGGGTCCCAAACCAGTGCAGACGAAATCGAAAATATAAAATACTATCAATAATGATCGAACTAATGTATTTTACACACGGATTGAGGGGAAACCTGTAATAGGCAGATTATATATTGCTTACTAGCAGTAGACCCTATTGAATGATAGGTATGAAAAATAAGGAAACCGTAGTGAACACTCTCTTGTAAGGATCGAAAACATGCTTAGGTTTATAGTATAATGAGAAATCGTTGCTTCGTGTGCTGTCTCTACAGCCGTACAGCGTAACGTTATTGTTCTCAGAGTTGAATATTAGTGACTGGCTCGGAGCTGCCGACGTTACCCATCATTTAGGCAGACTCTTGATTCAACTGTCACATCTAGATCATTCATCAGCTGAAAATTACCTTTAAGTAATTCAAAAAGAACGCAATAAGTTACATGTGTGCTCAGATTGAGTAAAATTTGTGGAATTCAGGGGTACACTCTGGAGAAATCGTGAACAAGGAAACAATCCTTCAGAACTCTAAGGTGATCAGACAGCCAAAACCGTTCATACTTGTGTTTTCCAATAAAACACTAAAGCACAATCCATAATCTATGTATATAGGGTAATTGCTTCTGGTCACTTCAACCCCTCAGGGGTAAATATTAGTCCTATGAATGTTCTGAATGAAATAGTTATCTCAAAGTTTTGATCCAAAACCATTCCGGTGTGTAGGAGGGGACCGAGGAAAAAAGGGCATGGGAGGGGACTAGTTCCCAGACAATTACATTCAGCCCTTGTAAAGGGCACTATATCTTCCAATTTTCATTTGAATTAACACCCTCCCAAGTTCTTACGACTATCCCTTCCACAGGGAATGGCCAGGGAAAAAAGATAAAAAGAAACAGACATTGATGGCACTTCGCTCTTTACTAAGTCAACGCCAATGCTTTGACATTTATCTGGAAAAGAATTTCTTGTATAAATCTTTTCAGACAGTTTATGGTAGCGAACTGTAAGTAAGGAGCGGTTTGGGCTAGTGATAACCGAAAGACTAAGTAAAATGTATTTGGTAACAACTAATGCATTAAAAGAATCTACTTTTCATGATGGCTCCAAATACGTAAGATTCACCAAATTTAACATTTACCCGTGCTCCTGCCATTTACCTGTGCCATTTAAACATTTTTGCCTCTCAATTACTCGGACTATCTGTCTTGGCTTTTTTCCTACAATTAATTAAAAAAACTTTTTCCACAAAATAGGTTTTTCAACAAAAAGTAAAGAACCCCACTAAACCTAAAATGAACGAAAATAGAATCAAACAATCTACCTAGCATACAACTACCACAAATCAGTATCAATAAATAAATGAAACCCAAAACGAACAGAAACTAAAATAGATAATAATAGAGTCAAACTCAAAACGAGAAGAAATTAATATGAGTAGGGTTCTAAACCATATTCTTTCTAAAAGCCAGAATATAATTTGTACTTTACGGAAAAAAATTCAGACGATTCATAGGCAGCGCAATCGCGCTGCCTAAGTAAAGAACGATGTTCGCAGAATATATTATTATTTTTTTTTTCATCCAAGGGCACTTCGTATCGAAGAATTTGTTGTAGAAACTTCGAAAAGAGCTCATTCGATTTGAATTTGGAGTGGCTAGTGCCCTTTATAATAATCGAAAGTGATTGGAGGGTAACTAGTTCCCCCCTCCACGCCCATCATTCCCCCTAACACATCCAATACAAATTTTGAGATAGCCATTTTGTTCAGCGTATTTGATTTTCAGATAGAAAATATGTTTTTGAGGAGGAAACTCCCCCAAAACCCTCAGGGCAAGGGTTTTAAGTTATGCCCTAAGGGCATATAAGAATGATGTTGGAACAATGTATTATTTATTATTTGTTTCCTTTAGAGCAGTGCACTTCGTATTGAAGAAGTTGTCGTAGAAACTTTGAAAATTGCTCATTCAGTTGGAAATTGGAGTGGCTCGTGCCCTTTTTAATAGTCATAAGTGATTGGAAGGCAACTAACACCTCTTCTATGCCCACAATTTCCCGAAACACATCCAATCAAAATTTTTAAATAGCCATTTTGTTCAGCGTAGTTGATTTCCAGATACTCGTTATGTTTTTGAGGAGGACACTCCCCTACGGCCTTCAGGGCAAGGGTTGTAAGTTATGTCCTGGGGGCATATAAGGTTTTTATAGAAGGAATTGTCGTAAACACTTAAAAAAGGCAAAAAAGTCTCATTCGATTGGAAACTCAAAGAGCTAGTGCCCTTCTTAAGCGTCGGAAGTAATTGGAGGGCAACTAACAATCCTCTCACGCCCACCTTTTCCCCAAACACATCCAATCAAAATTTTGAGATAGCCATTTTATTCAACGTAGTTTTAAGTTCTGGAAATTAGGTCTTTGAGGATGACAACCCCCCTACAGCGGTCAGGGCAAGGGTTTTAAGTTATGCCCTGGGGGCATATAAGGTTTTTATAGGACGCGTTGTCGTAGAAACTTCAAATAGGGCTCATTCGATTGGAAATTAAAGAGGCTAGTACCCTTTTTAATAATCGAAAGTAATTGGAAGGTACTAACACACCTTCCACGCCCACCATTTCCCCAAACACATCCAATCAAAATTTTGAAATAGCTATTTTGTTCCATGCAGTTGAAAGTTCAGGAAATTATACCTTTGAGCAGGACGCTCCCCCCAGAGTCTTCAGGGCAAGGGTTATAAGTTATGCCCTGGGGGCATATGAGTTTTTATCGAAATCTTTTAATAGTCAAATGTGATTTGAGGGCCAATAACCAAAATTTTTAGATTTGCGGTAATACAAATGAATGTGCATTGTCAGTTTAATATACATATACTGATATTTAGTAATCAAAATGTTAATATTAATTGATTTATTAAAGTTATAAAAGTAAGAACATTTATATTTTTTTCAGTATAGTGCAAACTATGTTCTGGCCTGGGGAAGGCATAGGGGTTTTGAGCCCAGCTTATGTTAATTTCTGCTCGTTTTGATTTTGACTCGGTTATTTATTGTAATTTCTGTTCGTTTTGGGTTCCATTTATTTATCGATGCTGATTGGCGGTAGTTTCACGCTTAGTAGATTATTGGATTTTATTTTTGCTCATTTTTTGTTTAATGGAGTTCTTTACTTTTCTTTGAAAAACTTATTTTGTGGAAAAAGTTTTTTTTTAATTAATTTACTGGAAAAAAATGTGCATTGTCAGTTTAATATGCATATGCTGATTTTATTCCTTAAAATCATAATTAATTTTTGATTCCTTAAAGTTATAAAATTTAAAAAATTTAAAATAATTTTTGATTAAGGCACAAATTATATTCTGGCTTTTAGAAATCATAGGGATTTTGAACTCTACTCATATTAATTTCTGCTTGTTTTGAGTTGGACTCTGTTATCTATTTAGTTTCTGTTCGAATTGGGTTTCATTTATTTATTGATACTGATTTGTGTTAGTTGTATGCTTGGTAGATTGTTTGATTCTATTTTCATACATTTTTGGTTTGATGGAGTTCTTTACTTTTTGTTGAAAAACTTATTTTGTGGAAAAAGTTTTTTTGAATTAATTTCTGTTCGTTTTATATTGACAAAGTCTTTTTCAGGGAAAACGAAAATAATAGCTTGGATCTTTCCGGTTGTACTTTAAGAATTTACAGTTTAGCCTGCTATTTATATGTTGGAAGAACTTTTTCAGAAATTTTTAACAACATAAACTCTTTTCAAAATTATTACACAAATAGTAGTGTTTAATTTTTGATTTCTTCAGCTCATTCTACACATGAGCTCTTTTAATACGTTGAAAAAAATGAATTTCGCAAATTTTGATTGGAAGTGTTTGGGAAAACGATGGGCGTGGAGGGGGGGGGGAGGGAGGGCATTTGCCCTCTTATCACAGGAGGGCATTTGACTAATAAAAAATGCCTTAGTACTTTCAATTTCCAATCGAATGAGCTCTTTTTGAAGCTTCTACGAAAAAACTTTCTATAAAAACCTTATATGCCCCAAGGGCATAACTTAAGACCCTTGTCCTGAGGGCTATCGGGGGAGGGATTTCATCCTCAAATTTCCAGACCTTTCAACTACGTTGATCAACCTGCATATATGAAAATGTTGATCGGAAATGTTTTTGGAAATTATGGGCGTGGGGGGGGATTCTCGCTCCTTTTACTTTTGACTAATAAAAAGGACAATAGGGCTCTCAATTTCCAAAAAAATTAGCCCTTTTTGAAGTTTTTACGACAACGCTTTTTAAAAAACCTTTTATGCCCCCAGGGCATAACTTACAACCTTACCACTGAGAGTTGTGGGGGGTTGTCATACTCAAAGACATGATGTTTTGACCCTTCAACTACCTTCAACAAAATGGCTATACCAAAATATTGATCGGAAGTGTTTAGGGAAATTATGGGCGTGAGAGGGATCCCCGACCCCCCTCACGTCCATCATTTCCCAGGTATTTTTTTCAGTAAAGTAC
Source organism: Artemia sp. Kazakhstan ARC1039 (assembly GCA_029168905.1). NCBI lineage: Eukaryota > Metazoa > Arthropoda > Branchiopoda > Anostraca > Artemiidae > Artemia > Artemia sp. Kazakhstan ARC1039. The sequence goes on along the minus strand of JAQQPU010012426.1, from coordinate 21,458 downwards.
AAATTATGTCCTGGCCTTGGGAAGGCATAGGGGTTTTGAGCCCAACTTATGTTAATTTCTGCTCGTTTTGAGTTTGACTCGGTTATTTACGTAATTTCTGTTCGTTTTGGGTTTCATTTATTTATCGCTGCTGATTTGCGGTAGTTTCACGCTTGGTAGATTATTTGATTCTATTTTTGCTCATTTTTTGTTTAATGGAGTTCTTCACTTTTCTTTGATAAACTTATTTTGCGGAAAAAGTTTTTTTAATTAATTTCTGTTTTATATTGACAAAGTTTTTTCAGGGAAAAAGAAAGTAATACTTTAAATCTTTTCGTTTTTTAAAACTTTAAGTGTGGTCTCCTGTTTGTATGCTTGAGAAAAATTTTCAGCAATTTTCAACAACATGCGCCCTTTTAAAAATCTGGACGCAGATTGTAGTGTTTAATTTCGTTTCATACCTCCTCTAGTTGACCTGAAATGGAAAACTTGATACCATTCGCAATAAAATCTGCTCACTTTCTTTGATAGCTTGGATACACTTACGCTTTTTTGACTTGGTTAAATTTTAAGAGCAGAAGTAGCCCCGAAAGTTTGAACATAATACCCTCAGTCGTTCTTAGGATACTGCTGAGATGCCTTATTGGGAATTAGCATTAATGCAGTGCATTTTGATTTAATCTTAAGGCAACAATTAGTTTTTAAACATAAAGGAAAATAGGAGGGGGAGCGTGGGAGGGGGATCAGTTGCCCTCCAATCACTTTCGACTATTAAAAAGGGCATCAGTCCTTTCTATTTTCAATCGAATGAGCCCTTTTCGAAATTGCTACGACAACTCCTTCGGTGCGAAGCGCCCTGGTCTAAAAAAAAAAAAAAAAAAAAAAAAAAAAAAAAAAAAAAAAAAAAAAAATCATACTGTATACCCACATCGATCTTTAGTATAACAATTTCAAGCCTTCCAATCACTTTCGACTATTAAAAAGGGCCCTATTCCTTCTGATTTCCAATCGAACGAGCCCTTTTTGAGTTTCTACGACAACGGTTTCTATAAACACCTTATATGCCCCCAGGGCATAAATTACAACCCTTACCCTTAGGGCTGTGAGGGTGGTTGTTATCCTCTAAGACTTAATTTCCAGAACTTTCAACTACGTTAAACAAAATGGCTATCTCAAAATTTTGATTGGATGTGTTCGGGAAAATGGTGGGCGTGAGAGTGGCGTTAGTCTTTCTCCCATCACTTTCAACTATTAAAAAAGGTACTAGCCCTTTCAATTTCCAATAAAATGAGCCCTTTTGAAGTTTCTACCGCAACGCTTTAAATAAAAACTTTATATGCCCCCAGGGCATAACTTACATCCATTGCCCTGAGGGCTGGGGTTGTCATCCTCGAAGACCTAATTTCCAGAACTTTCTACTACGTAGAACATAATGGCTATCGGAAAATTTTGATTGGATGTGTTTGGGGAAATGGTGCGCGTGAGAGGGTGGTTAGTTCGTTTTGGGTTTCATTTATTTATCGATGCTGATTTGCGGTAGTTTCACGCGTCGTAGATTATTTGATTTTATTTTTGCTCATTTTTTGTTTAATGGAGTTCTTTACTTTTCTTTGAAAAACTTAATTTGTGGTAAAAGTTTTTTTTCAATTAATTTACTGGAAAAAAAATGTGCATTGTCAGTTTAATATACATATCCTGATATTTATTCCTTAGAATCTTAATTAATTTTTGATTCCTTAAATTTATAAAAGTGAAAACATTTAAAACAATTTTTGATTAAAGCACAAATTATATTCTGGCTTTTAGAAATCATAAGGGTTTTGAACCCTACTCATATTAATTTCTGCTTGTTTTGACTCTGTTATCTATTTTAATTTCTGTTCGTTTTGGGTTTCATTTATTTATTGATACTGATCTGTGGTAGTTGTATGCTTGGTAGATTGTTTGATTCTATTTTCGTACATTTTTGGTTTGATGGAGTTCTTTACTTTTTGTTGAAAATTTTATTTTGTGGAAAAAGTTTTTTTTAATTAATTTCTGTTCGTTTTATATTGACAAAGTCTTTTTCGGGGAAAATGAAAATAATAGTTTGAATCTTTCCTGTTTTCCTTTAAGAATTTACAGTTTAGCCTGCTATTTATATGCTGGAAAAACTTTTTCAGAAATTTTTAACAACATAAACTCTTTTCAAAATTATGACACAAATAGTAGTGTTTAATTTTTGATTTCTTCAGCTAATTTTACACATGAGCTCTTTTAATACGTTGAAAAAAATGGCTATCTCAAATTTTGATTGGAAGTGTTTGGGAAAACGATGGGCGGGGGGGGAGGGGAGGGCATTTGCCCTCTGATCACTTTCGACTAATGAAAAATGCATTATTACTCTCAATTTCCAATCGAATGAGCTCTTTTTAAAGCTTCTACGAAAAAACTTTTTATAAAAACCTTATATGCCCCAAGGGCATAACTTAAGACCCTTGTCCTGAGGGCTATCGGGGGAGGGGGTTTCATCCTCAAATTTCCTGACCTTTCAACTACGTTGAACAACATGCATATATAAAAATGTTGATGGAAATGTTTGGGGAAATGATGGGCGTGGGGGGGGGGGGATTCTCCCTCCTTTTACTTTCGACTAATAAAAAGGACAATAGGGCTCTCGATTTCCAAAAAAATTAGCTCTTTTTGAAATTTTTACGACAATGATTTTTCAAAAACCTTTTATGCCCCCAGGGCATAACTTACAACCTTAGCACTGAGAGTTATGGGGGGTCGTCATGCTCAAAGACATAATTTTCGGACCCTTCAACTACCTTCAACAAAATGGCTATATCAAAATGTGGATTGGAAGTGTTTAGGGAAATGATGGGCGTGAGAGGGTTCCCCCGACCCCCTTCACGCCCATCATTTCGCAGGTATTTTTTTTTAGTAAAGTGCAAATTATGTTCTGGCCTTGGGAAGGCTTAGGGGTTTTGAGCCCAACTTATGTTAATTTCTGCTCGTTTTGAGTTTGACTCGGTTATTTATGTAATTTCTGTTCGTTTTGAGTTTCATTTATTTATCGATGCTGATTTGCGGTAGTTTCACGCTTGGTAGATTATTTGATTCTATTTTTGCTCATTTTTTGTTTAATGGAGTTCTTTACTTTTCTTTGATAAACTTATTATGCGGAAAAAGTTTTTTTAATTAGTTTCTGTTCGTTCATATTGACATAGTTTTTTAAGGGAAAAAGAAAGTAATACTTTAAATCTTTTCGTTTTTTAAGACTTTAAGTTTGGTCTGCTGTTTGTATGCTGGAGAAAAATTTTAAGCAATTTTCAACAAAATACACCCTTTTAAAAATCTGGACGCAAATAGTAGTGTTTAATTTCGTTTCATACCTCCTCTAGTGGACCTGAAATGAAAAACTTGATACCATTCGCAATAAAATCTGCTCACTTTCTTTGATAGCTTGGATACACTTACGCTTTTTTGACTTGGTTAAATTTTAAGAACAGAAGTAGCCCCGAAAGTTTGAACATAATACCCTCAGTCGTTCTTAGGATACTGCTGAGAACTTTCATTTCCAGAACTTTCAACTACGTTAAACAAAATGGCTCTCTCAAAATTTTGATTGGATGTGTTTGGGAAAATGGTTGGCGTGAGAGTGGCGTTAGTCTTTCTCCCATCACTTTCAACTATTAAAAAGGGTACTAGCCCTTTCAATTTCCAATCAAATGAGCCATTTTGAAGTTTCTACCACAACACTTTAAATAAAAACTTTATATGCCCCCAGGGAATAACTTACAACCATTGCCCTGAGGGCTGGGGTTGTCATCCTCAAAGACCTAATTTCCAGAACTTTCTACTACGTTGAACATAATAGCTATCTGAAAATTTTGATTGGATGTGTTTGAGAAACTAGTGCGCGTGAGAGGGTGGTTAGTTACCCTCCAATCACTTTCGACTATTAACAAGGGCACTAGCCCTCTCAATTTCCAATTGAATGAGCCCCTTTTGAAGTTTTTACGACAACTCTATCTATAAAAACCTTATATGCCCCACGGGCATAACTTACAACCTTTGCCCTGGGGGCTCTGGGGGGTTTGTCATCCTTAAATACATAATTTCCAGAAGTTTCAATTACGTTGAAGAAAATGGCTATCTCTAAACTTTGACTGAATGTGTTTGGGGAAAAGGTGGATGTGAGAGGGGGCTCAATTACTCTTAACTCCCTTTCGACTATTAAAAAGGGCAATTTCAATTTCAAAAACAAATGAGCCCTTTTTGAAATTTCTACAACAACTTTCTATATAAACCTTATATGCCCCCAGGGCATAAATTATAACCCTTGCACTGAGGGCTCTGAGGGGGTTATCATCCTAAAAGACATAATTTCCAGAACTTTAGACTACGTTGAACAAAATGGATATCTTAAAATTTGATTGGATGTGTTTGGGGAAATGGTGGGCCTGAGGGGAGGAAGAGGGGGGGGGGTAGATGCCCTTCAATCACTTTCAACTATTAAAGGGCGCTAACCCTTTCAATTTCCAATGGAATGTGCCCTTTTTGATATTTTTGCAACATCGCTTTCTACAAAAACCTTACATGCCCCCAGGGCATAACTTACAAACCTTGCCGTGAGATTTGTGGGGGAGGAGGGGCTGTCATCCTTAAAGACCTAATTTCAAAAAAATTAACTACGTTGAATAAAACAGCTATCTAAAAATTTTGATTGGATGTGTTTGGGGAAAAGGTAAGCGTGAGAGAAGGGTTAGTTACCTTCAAATTACTTTCGATTATTAAAATATCGAAAATTCAAAATTCAAGCCCTTTGAATTTCCAATCGAATAAGCCTTTTTCCAAGTTTCTACGACAAAGATTTCAATAAAAACCTTGTATGCCCCCAGGGCAAAAACTTATAACCCTTGCCCTGAAGACTGGGGGTGATGTCCTGCTCAAAGATATAATTTCCTGAACTTTAAACTGCGTGGAACAAAATTGCTATCTCAAAATTTTGATTGGATGTGTTTGGGGAATTGGTGGGCGTGGAAGGGGCGTTATTTGCCTTCCGATCACTTTTGACTATTAAAATGGGCACTAACCATTTCAATTTCTAATCGAATGAGCCCTTTTTCAAGTTTCTACGACAACATGTTCTATAAAAACCTAATATAACCCCAGGGCATAACTTACAGCCCTTGCCCTGACGGCTCATGGGGGGTTGTCATCCTCAAAGACCTAATCTCCAGAACTTAAAACTACGTTGAAGAAAATGGCTATCTTCAAGTTTCTTTTTCAAGTTTCTATGATAATGCGTTCTATAAAAACCTAATATAACCCCAGGGCATAACTTACAGCTCTTCCTCTGAGGGCTCTGGGGGGTTGTCATCCTCAAAGACCTAATCGCCAGTACTTAAAACTACGTTGAATAAAATTGCTATCTCAAAATTTCGAGTGGATGTGTATGGGGAAAAGGTGGGCGTGAGAGGGGGATTGGTTGCCCTCCAATCACTTTTAGCTATTAAAAAAGGCACTAGCCCTTTGAATTTTCAGTCAAATGAGCCTTTTTTGAAGTTCCTACGACCATACCTTCTATAAAACCCTTATATTCCCCCAGGGCATAACTTACAACCCTTGCCCTGAAGGCTGTGGGGAAGTGTCCTCCTCAGAAACATAATTTCTATCTGGAAATCAACTGCGCTGAACAAAATGGCAATCTCAAATTTTGATTGGATGTGTTTCTGGAAATAATGGGCGTGAAAGGGGTGTTAGTTGCCTTCCAATCACTTTCGACTATTAAATAGGGCACAAGCCACTCCAATTTCCAATTGAATGAGCCCTTTTCGAAGTTTCAATGACAACTTCTTCGATACGAAGTGCCCTGCTCTAAAGGAAAAAAAAAATAATAAATAATACATTGTGCCAACATCTTTCTTATATGTTCCAGGGCATAACTTAAAACCTTGCCCTGAGGGTTGTGGGGGAGTGTCCTCCTCAAAAACATATTTTCTATTTGGAAATCCAATACGCTGAAGAAAATGGCTATCTCAAAGTTTTGATTGGATGTGTTTGGGGGAATGATGGGCGTGGGGGGGGGGGGGGGGGCTAGTTGCCCCCCAATCACTTTCGACTATTAAAAATGGCACTAGCCACTCCGATTTCCAATCGAATGAGCTCTTTTTGAAGTTTCTATGAAAAATCCCTCAGTAAGAAGTGCCCTGGTATGGAAAAAAAAAACACACTCACACAAAAAAATAATACATTGTGCCAACATCGTTCTTTACTTAGGCAACGCGATTGCGCTGCCTATGATAATCAGTTGAAATATTAAACGAAACAAAATACAAAAAATAAGAGAACAGCTACCACCTCCCTATTTGGGATTTGTTTTTTCAGGAGCAGTACTTGAGTCATTTTAATTACGTGGTAAGTTTTGACAAAATTGAAAACGTATTGTGGAAATTCATGTAGTTAACATCGCGTTGTTGTAAGTGAAAACAAAATGTACTAATTTCATAATTCCTGTATAGTTAGGCTTATAAAATTACAGTACAAAACAAACAATTCAGAAAAATCTGATCACAATTGTTTTCTTTGTAGCTGACCAAGAGCAACAACTGGTTTGGCTTGAAAACCCTGGTGCAGCTGTCGAAGGATGGAATCAACACGTTTTAGTTACTATGGGACCAGATGTACATTTCAGAACACTGGAATTAACTTCCAATGGTGTCACTTATGACTGCATTTTAGGAGGTGAATTTTGGCAGCAAAAAGTGACGCTCTATTTTATTGATAAAAGTGCATCTGGTGGATGGAACGATCCTCTTAATGTACGTAAATGAATCGACTAAGCTTGTGTTTGCTTTACATTGTTTTAAGTAAAAAAAACTAGTTTTTTCTACTGAAAGTAAGGAGCAACATTAAAACTTAAAATGGACAGAAATTATTCCGTATATGAAGGAGGATGCCCCCTCCTCAATACCCCTCTCTTCATGCTAAAGTTTCTTAGTACTTTTGAAAAAGTTTCTGATTCTAATTAAACGGTCCTTGGATTTCAGGAGTCGTTCTTAAGGAATTGAAAAACAGGTCGAACTTTAGAGTAAAGAGCGGGGTATTGAAGAGAGACATCCCCCATCATACACGGAACAATTTCGGTTCATTTTAAGTTTTAATGTTCCTTTTCACTTCCAGTAGAAACAAAAAAGCATTTTTTGTTTAATTTCTCATCCTTTTTCAAATAATCCCCGGAAATCCACCTCTCTCTCAATGAAAAATTCCTCCCCCCAAAAATTTCCTTTCGTGGAAAGTTCCTGCCGCTTAAAATCCTTCCTTCCGGGAAATTATCCCCGGAAAATTCCACCCTCGCTGCAAATTTGCCTCAGAAAATTTCTTGCGGACGATTCCGCATTAAAAGTTCTCCTTAGCATAGTATCATTTGAAAAAAGACTTTGTTTTTGGTTAATTTCTGATCGTTTTTCAGTTTTTGGCGGAATTCCCCTGTGTGGAAAATTTTTCCCGGAAGTCCTCACTCCCCCTAATAGAAAGTATCTCCCGCGAAAAAATTTCGGATGGAAAATTTCTCCTGGTGAAAATTCCCCAAATAATAATTTCTCCCGAGAAAATTCCCCCTCCACGTAAAAAAAACACAACAGAGTATTCAAACGTCGCTAAAGTTTCCTCCCGACAATTTCCCCAAAAAACTTCCACGTGTTAAGTGGAGTCGTTAACGAGAGATATAAGATGGCAAATCTAAATCTAAAACATAAGATGAAAAATCTAAACTAGCAGAAATCTGAGTGAGAGCAGTAGTATCGACTTAGTAAATAGTGGTTTGACTTCCGTGTATTCTTATTTATTTGTTGTTGTTTTTTCTGGCTACTTATTATATAACGATTTATATCGAATTGTGCATGCATGGGGGACGCATCGGTCTTTTACTTAATTAGCGATCGCTACTGCCTTAATTTTGAATGAATGGGGTCACAAAGGGTGCCTTCAACCTTACCCCTTGTCAGCTATTGGCCGGCTTTTTATCGGGAAGTTGGGCACTTTTCACTTTGCTTTAACCGGAACCACAAGATAATTTATGATCTACATGATCGAAGGTTCGAAGTAGTCTCTTGTTCTCTCGAATATACCTTATATTGCCCATCGCTAGCTTTATAGCATTTAAAATTGTATTATTGGAGGTAAAAAGAGGGATTATGATTCTTCCACCGCCCACACCAGCTTTTTGCAGAAAGATTAACATGTTGTTCCTTTTTTCAACGGTAACCCTTTGAGGATTTTGAATCTAATGGCTGAGCTATGTTAACCCATCGATCCTTCCAAACCAAACACCCCTCCCCAATTATTATCCTTTTAGCAGAAAGTTGGGAATATTGCTGCTTGTCCAAACCAGAGTCATACATGCATTTTCAATCTCTAAGATTGAAAATCCAGCTCTCCCCCCACCCACAATTTTCCTTTACAGATAGACTTAAAAATTCGTTGTACACAACTGCAGCTCCTCAAATTCGCTAGAGAACATTTAAAATTTGCTATTTTAAAAGAACTTTTTTTCATCATTTTTTTCCCTTCCAAATCATCTCATCGAAAAGTGTACAAAACTGACACTCAAAGTAAAACTTAAAAATCAGAAATGTTTGAGGTAGTCTATTTAATTTCAGGAGAATTTAAATGACAATATAACCTTTAGAATGTTTGTGGATTGGGTTCTGCTGTTGTTTGTAAAAAGTTACTAATATTTTTATTTTAATCTATAACTGTTTGAGGATTTGTTTATCTATTCATAACAAATTTCTGTTTGTTTATATGCTTAGCCTGATTGTCAAATTTAATTGCTGCTCGCTCCAGGCTGCATTTATTCCTTTTTGCAGTTTTTGTCAATTATAAGTTTTAAACTCGCTTTCTACTTTCCACGGAAGAGCTTTTTTTAAATTTAGTTTAGCTAGTGCAACTAAATGGATGTGTGCAAAATTCTTTGAGAAATTGCTTTTTGGAAAATGTCCTTTAAATAAATACAAGAAAAAGGGCAGTACTACCTCTAAGATGTACGAAATATAATTATATTTTAAGATTTTACGCCAAGGAGTCCCATACACATCCAACTGAGCATATGTTTCCTCCAAGATCCACACCTTTGAGCTTTAAAAAGTTGTGTACTCAACTTAATTTTTTAAATTCATTTAGAAAATCTGATTCACCTCGGACTACATGGAATTTAATCAAGGAAAAAATTGGAAATAATACTAAGACACCACACCCTGAAGTGATCATAAATGAAAATGGTTTTGAATTGAAGGGGAAGGATATTGTTGTAGATTATTTTTGTAATTATTTTTCTCATATTAATACTACTGTTGAACTGAATCCCCCGGAATCTCCGTTTTATTCATATAAAGATTATCTCCCGCCATCTGAAAATTCTAGTATGCTCCTGGCCCCTGTTACTTTCGTTGAGTTCCAGAAAGTATGACGAATTTAAAAAGTGGCAATTCCCTAGGTCTAGATGGGCTCTCCACAGATATTCTGAAAGAACTTGCTTGTATAATCCATGTTCCGTTGCTTCACATTTAAAATGCATCTATATCATCAAGCATCTTTCCAGAAGTTTGAAAATCTGCACGAGTTATTCCAATTCATAAGAAAGGTGATAAGACAGATATAGGCAACTATCACCCAATAGCTATTCTTTCTCCAATATCTAAGGTTCTGGAAAAACTATTAAAAACAATTTGTTTCGTATTTCGACAAAAGGAATTTATTTATTAAAAATCAGTTTGGATTCAGGTCGGGTCATTCTACTGAACAAGCTTTTGCTGCGCTAATTTTAGAGATCAATGATTCACTAAATGATGATAATCATGTGTCTACTCTTTTCTATGATATAAAAAAGGCATTTGATACGCTAAACCACGAAATTTTGCTGGAGAAAATTAATAACACAGGTATTAGAGGTAATGGCCTAGATCTAATAAAATCTAGATCTAATAAAATCTAATAAAATCTAAAATCTTTCGACCTGCATGGTCGAAAAATTCAGGTAGAAATAAATGGGCACCTGTCAAGCCATATTGTTATTGATGATATTGGAGTCCCCCAGGGATCAATATTAGGACCATTACTATTTTTGATTTATATAAATAACCTTCCGAGGTGTTTACCCCAAGATAGTAGCTTAGCAGTAATTTTTGCAGATGATACGGCGGTGACAGTAAAAGCTAAAACCCAATCATTGTTGGCTGAGAAAATGGAGATAGAAATGAAATCTTTGAATAAATGGTTTGCATGTAACTACCTAGCTCCAAATTTTCTAAAACCGAATTCACGATTTTTGGGCGGTCATAGCGGACAATAGAATAAAATTACCATAGAAGATTTAATTGTAAATCAAAGTAGGATAAAAAGATTAAAATCATTTCGTTACCTTGGGATTATTCTCGATGAGCTTTTATCCTTCCGTAAACATTCTGATTATTTTGAGATTGAAACTTGCCCATAACTTAGGTTGTCTTCATAGATTGAAACATGTGTTTCCTTTTTCCATCCTTAAAATTTTATACCATTCTCTAATTGAACCATATCTAAATTATTGCCCTGTAATCTATATCTACACATTTACGGTCCATCTGCAATCTCTTCAGATAATTCAAAATGAGGCAATTAGAATTCTGGGTACTTTTGTTCATTGCCAAACGAGGCTTCAAAATCTCTTGGAAACTCAAACTTTATATGTTTTTCTCAATATACTTAATCTTAAACAACTGAAAAACTTGCATACAGCAATGTGGTATTATGATATTCAATCTTCAACAAATTACGAGTGCATAATTACAAATTACAAATTACTCGTATTTCCATGATTTGGGTATAATTGAGGCTCCCATTTCTCCTGCCCACCCTGTCCACTCCAAGAAGTATTTCTCAAATTAAATCAGAAAGAGCTATATTCTCAATCAGATACCAGATTCGTCATATTGTAAATAAACTTAATTTAGTAGATATGTCCCCAAGTTTCAAGAGCAGATCTTCTTTGAAAAAAACATATTTCAAAAATGGTTCTTTGTCTGGATGTTGGGATTGATGAATAATTGATATTAGTATGAATTGTGTTGTGGTGTTCTCGCGCTGGGGTGGCCTCCTCTGTTATCTCCTACCTTGTATGTTTTTTTTGTTTTTTTATATCCTGTATTTGTTATTTCCGCATTTTCTTATATTTGTTTATGGCCGACACATCGAGCCCTTCTCTCCGTCGACCAGTTTAGAAATTTATTTGTCATGTGTTTTTCTCAATAAAAGATCTTGTCTTGTCTCAAATGCCATCATTTTGCTATATAACGGCTGTATACGGACCCACAGCTAAAGTCCTTTCCTCGATGGAATTTTGCCCACTCCAAACCGCAATTCACACTATATCCCTCTTAATAGTTTAATTGAAGTAATAATATAGATTTCTTTTAACTATTTTAGATTCAATCAATTATCATTGACGACACCTGCGGTCAAGTTTTCGATGTATATGTTGATGATTTCAACAGAGATGGAAAAATTGAATTCCTTGCCACCGCATACAATACTAGCATCAAGGTTGGGAGCGTTTATGTCTATGAAATCCCCGACTCTTTCCCGTAAGTTTTCCTTTTCCCTTTTATATTAACAAAACTAATTGCATTAATTTTAAAAGTTAAATAAAAAATAGTCTTTTCAAGAAAAGTAAATGATTAATTTAAAACTTTCAAAAATGATACAAACACACTAAACACAAAACGTAAACTTCCGTAAAAAGGGCGTTGTTGACGCTTACAAATCCTGCGTTCGATCAAGAGGTTATGATCAAACAGTTCATGGTAAAGAATTGTAAGTAAGGAGCGAAACGACTCAATAGTAACCAAAACTTTTAACAATAGGGTTTTCATAATAATATATACACAAAAATATTCTGAGATAGCCATTTTGTTCAACAGAGTTGAAAGGTCCAAAAACTATGCCTTTGGAATTATTTTATAGACCCGAGAACTTATGCCTCTCAATATCTTTATCTTACATACCAGTAACACCCTGATAATTTTTTACAATAGTGGCTACTTCTGGGGAAAAAAACCTCAATATCTCTAAATAGCACATTTGCATTTGTTCCATTCCGGGGGGGGGGGGGGGGGAGAGGCTTCCTCTCAACCAATTAATTTTAAGTTGAACTACATATTGTTTAATATTTCCGAACGACAACCGGAGCCTGAGCTTTCACTATTATAGCTAAACAGTAGCTGTGAATCCAAAAAGGAAATATTGTCTGTTTTAGCCTCAAATACAAATTGTATGCTACCAAACATAAATTTAAGTACTATTTTCAAAAAATACGATACGAAACATAATTATGATACAGCAACTAGCGATAAATATGGTGCGATACTGAATATCTACTAATTAGCAATGAAATAATTCAGTTTTCAATAAGTCATTCTTTAGAGAGATGTATATAAATATTGGGGAAGGGCCAATTAGCCAAAAGTGTCACTGCTCAATAATAAAAGACTTGTAATAAATTAAATGGAGTATTAACCAGCCAAGGCATCACTTCCTTGTTAGTCTTATTAAATTTTACTAAGCAATTGTACCTAATTTTACTAAATAATAATTTACTAATTTACTAAAGTTTTACTGAGAATTGTGACCTAACTTAGGTCAGTGTTAACCAAAAAAGTTTGGGGTAACCAAAAAAGGTTATCCCAAATGAATTGCAAACGTGTAATGTAGGACTGACACTTTTAGCCACCCGAATCCAAAAAGTCTTCCTAAAGTTTAATTAACCATTAAGCCTTTTGGTGCCTGGTTCATCTCCTTAATTAAGCTCATATTACTTATAAATCATAGTCATCTAGTGAACTTGATGATGTAAATCATTTTCAAATTTCAATAAATAGAGAAAACTCAACAGATTGTAGATAGTTTAGTTTCCTAATGAGACAGCTGCCTATTGCCGGTAAAGCATGAAAATGAATTAAAATTGAATTAGAGAAACTGACTAAAAATCTTAATTTTTTTCTGCAAGATGCTAAACGAGAAACAATAACAAAAGCAACTGAGGAGTAGATGTTAATTAGGGAAAAGGTTTGCATCAACAGTTACCAAAATCGACAAAAGGCTTGTTAAGACAATAGCCTACAAAATAGCTTCATTTTCAAGAAAAGTTTAAATTTTAGCTCAAGGTGAGTAGACCACTATTAAGTACCAAATAATGTTGAAGAAGAATACCTCTGCGACTAAGAATTCTGGTGGCCAACAGAAGTCGAGCAGTTTTGAACTAAATAGTATAATGACACCTTAGTTACCATCTCGAAGACTATTAAAACTTTCTTTCTAAGCAGTGAATTCCTTTACCACTACCTTCATTAACCCTTTTTTTTTCTCGTAGCTAATATTGTTGTAGCAGAACAGTCTCATACCACTGTCTAAATATTTGAAAAAAAAAAAAAATCAAAGCACGATGTACTTTATCTTTTACAGCCGTGTGTAAACAATTTGTCGACACTATCAAACTATTTCTATTTTTTTCCACATGGGCACAATAATTTCAGGAATTCACCAGGACCCGTTAATGCGTATCATCATGATACATGATACGCATTAACCTAAGAAACATAATTTAAGCTAAATGAAAGAAAAATCGTATTTTTATCGACCTTCATCAAACAGTTCGTGGTAACGAACTGTAAGTAAGGAGCGACCCGGCTCAATGATAACGAAACTCTAGAAAACGGAATTTCAATACCAATAGATACATACAAAAAATCAGATTTTAATGCTGATTTCAAATATAGAAGTTTCATAAAGTTTAGTCTTACCCATCAAAAGTTACGCGCCTGAGAAGGCTGATTTTTGAAAAAAGGGGGTAAGAACCCCTATAAGTTATAGAGCCTTAATGAAAATCACACCATCATAATAGCATATTAGAGAACCCTATTGTAGAGGTTTAAGCTCCTATCTACAAAAATGTGGAATTTTGCATTTTTTTGCCAGAAGAAACATCATGGATGCGTGTTTATTTGTTTTTTGTTTTTTTTTTCAGGGGTGATCGTATCGATCCAGTGGTCCTAGAATATCGTGAGAGGGCTCATTGGGACGGAATTTAAAAGTTCTAGTGCCCTTTTTAAGTCACCAAGAAAAATGGAGGGCAACTAGACCCCCTCCCACGCTCATTTTTTTCCCAAAGTCACCCGACCAAAATTTTGAGATAGCCATTTTGTTCAGCATGATCGAAAATATGATAACTATGTCTTTTAGGATGACTTAATTTCCCGAAGTCCTCAGGAGCAGGGCTGAAAGTTATGATCTTTACCCAATGTTAACGTATAGTATTGGTTATTGGGAAGTATACAGACGTTTTCAGGGGGATTTTTTCTAGTAGTGGGGGGGGAGGTCGGGGATTATGGGGGAGGATATTTCCATGAAGGAAATTTTCATGGGGGAAGGGACAATGCTATGAAGGTGGCGCCGGATTTCCCAGCATTATTTAAAAAATATCAGAAATTAAATAAAAAAAAGTTTTTCAACTGAAAGTAAAGAGCAGGACAAAACTTAAAACGAACAGAAAATATTACGTATATGATTGGGTTCATCCCCTAGTCAATACCTCGCTCTTTAAGCCAAAGATTTTTTAGTACTTTCATAAGAGCTATTTATTCTAATTAACGGCCTTTGTGATTAAGGGATCATTTTTAAAGAATTGGAACAAAATTCGAACTTAAGCTTAAAGAGCAAGGTATTGACTAGGGGGCGAACCCCCTAGTATACATATTAAAAATATATGAATATAGAAGTTCGTTACGTAAGTTAAACAGTAAGTTACGTATATCACTAATAAAAACGTTCATAAATAAAATTAAACAAGTTTCGAGAAAGCCACTTAACCAAATAAAGTAAAATTAATATGCAAATTTCGTTTTAATGATTCATGTACGATGAGAAAAAAAAACAAAACCTGCATTAATTCAAAAAGTTAAAAATTAAATAAAAAAACAAGTTTTTTTAACAGAAAGTAAGGAACGACATTAAAACTTAAAACGAACAGAAATTATTCCGTATATGAAAGGGGCTGTCCCCTCCTCAACGCCTCGCTCTTTACGCTAAAGTTTGACTTTCTTACAACTCTATTTCTTTAAGCAATAAAACACTTTAGCGTAAAGAGCAAGGCGTTGAGGAGGGGACAGCCCTTGTCATATACGGAATAATTTCTGTTCGTTTTAAGTTTTAACGTCGTTCCTTACTTTCAGTTAAAAAAACTTATTTTTTATTTAATATCATAAAAACATGATTAAAGTTGGAACCTATTTAGAAACCTTGCTAGACAAAAGAAACTTCAGCACGGATCGAGAACCAAAAGCAGTCAAAGGTAACCAAAAGCTTTGTTTACCAAAAGTCAAAGGTAACCAAAAGTCAAAAGAAATCAGGGACAACCCTTACTAGGCGCAGAATTTTTTTGGGAGGTATAAGGCCTCCCCAATATGTTATTAATGCATCAATCGTCAGACTTTTTGATTTGTATAATGTGTCTTTAGTTTTGTTCATATTACGAAAGTATTCAGATCAAATAGAAACTGTTTGACGCACTTTTGTTAGTGTACGGTATTTCTTACTTCGTTTTCTTTTCTTTTTAAGGAAATGAAGCAGTAGCATATTTAAGCAAACTTAGTGATTTATACTCTTATTTTGTGATGAATTTAGAAAGTATACTTATGTATGAGTAGCATATAATTTCTAACTGAACATATTTTTTACTGTCACGGGGTGTTTTTGCTTGTTCTTTAGATGGTATTGGATTTTAAGTAACACAAATAATACACAAAGAAGTTTAAAAAATTTTTTTTTAACAAATTTAAGGCTTAATTGAGCTTTCTGATCTAAAGTTGTTACAAATTCTGCTTTTATGAATCAGCTATGTAATTTATATATATAAAAAAGACAAAAAGAGAATTCTTTGCTTTTGTAAATCTGATTACTATATAGCTGTTTCAGCAGCAAAAGAAACTTTTAACCTAGTTAGTAATTCTGAACATATTGTCAATCTAGGGAGGGAAACTGGAACCGAATTACAATAGCCGATGGATTTGAGCCAAACTATATATTTGGAGGTCAAAGCATGTCTCCTGGATCACCAAAACCATTTTATCCTTCTTTGGCATATGAAAATGAAATTCTTGATGATGGACGGTAAGTTTAAAGGACAAAATTGGTAATGGGAAGGTGACATAGCTTCTTGAAAAGTTTTGTTTTACATGTCAAAGATTTTAAAGTAGAGTGTTATTACTGATTTTTGGATCTGAAGTTTAAAAATTGGAATAAATTGTTGAATGTTTTTTTTTCTTTTTGAGCGTCACACATATTTATTCCTTTTTTCTTAAAGCAAAGAAACGAAAATCTCCAATTAAAAAAGAACTGACAACTATAAAAGACTAAAATGTCCAAAGATCCAAATGAGATACCTAAAAAACAAATCAGTGCATTTATTTCTGCATGCTCAGTTTTAGGTAGACGTAGAGTGATATATACTCATAGGCAGCGCAATCGCACTGCCTAAGTAAAGAACGATGTTGGCACAATGTATTATTTTTTTTTGTTCTAGACCAGGCACTTCGTATCAAAGGAGTTGTCGTAGAAATTTTGAAAAGGGCTGATTCGATTGGAAATTGGATTGGCGTGTGCTTTTTTTAATAGTTGAAAGTGATTGGAAGGCAACTAACACCCCTTCCACGCCCACCATTTCCCTAAACACATCCAATCAAAATTTTGAGATAGCCATTTTGTTCAGCGCAGTTGATTTCCAGATAGACATTAGGTTTTTGAGGCGAACTCTCCCCCATAGCCCTCGGGGCAAGGGTTGTACAACCTTTTTCAAAGAAAATCTTTTGTTTCAGAGCCCATAGTACGTCTGATCAATATGTCTCTTAGAACGTCTAGGGCGCTTCCTTAAAGGAGACCCTAGACGGTCAATTATTTCGATCAAAATCTTCCATAAATCGATTGACTCAAGCATGATTGACCGTATAGGAACCTGTTTGACGCTTGAGTCAAGCATTGACGTTGATTGATAGAAATGTTTGAATGACTCAATCATTTTGATCAAAAGCAGAGCTTTGGTCAAGACTGAAGGGTTGTTTGAAGGGTCAATTGAAGGTTGATTAAAGCAATGGCATGATACAGAGCAGTCATAAGAGTACAAGGGTGTATTTTAAGTAACCATATCAAATATCTGAAACTGTTCGTACTGTCTCTGCAATATGGAAGCGAGACCGTACCTCAGAGTTCATATATGTCAAGTTCCCTAGTGTAAATCTTGATTGCTTATTTAAAACCCATATAACCCATATTCGCTTTCTTGTCCTTAGGCAGTCAGTCATGTTGTACCGCATGCATTTTTATCTTTCATCTGATGTAATACTTTCCCTGCATCACGCTTTTGTGTTTCCATATCTTTCACATTGTTACTCACCTCTCTTTGTCCATATCATGGTTGCACGGCAGCTGCAACCATGTAAAGAGTGAACCACAGCCGATAGCAATCAAAAATTGAAAAACGCGTTTTCAGAAAAACTACCTGGTGAGAACCCATTACCATCTCATACTGAATCGGGAATGGTAACTATTGTTTCATCTTAAAAGTAAAAGTTTATTGCGAAAAGAAATGTATTGTGATTTTGAAAAAGAGCCTGAAACCCATTGAAAATAGCGTCAGATCGAAATAAAAAGTACACCATTAGAATCAGCATGGTCCAAAACCTATTGAAGGATTATTACAGTCCCCCACCTTGAACACCATGGAAAATGATTTTTTTGCATGGATAGCTCTGATGTATCTCCTTTTTCTTTTTTTTTTCTTTTCTTTTTATCAGGGCTAGCGAATGATCAGAACATCATAGAGTGATGTTTAATGGCCCATTCAAATAGAAATTATATTTCCTAATGCTCTTTTTAAGTGACCAAAAGGACTGGATGGAAAATAGCCCCACTCCCTTCAGGTCCCCTCCCCCTAACTAGTCCTATAAAAATTTGGAGATAGCCATTTTGTTTAACATAGTTCAAAGGTCCAGTTTATATGGTTTTGATGATTACATAGCCCTCCATAGTCCCCGGGGAAGGGCAGTATTTGGTATTGGGCGTATCGATATCTCGCGTATCGGTATCGGGTGCATTGGTATCGCATGTATCATATCGGGAATATCGGTATTGGTATCTTTTGTTTTTTTCTAAGTCATTTTCTAGGCTCATTTTTTAAAGCATGTCCCGGTAAGATATCAGGGCTTCAGCAGTAGCTGCAACCTAGTAAAGAGCGAACCACAGCTCATAGTAGCAAAAAGTTAAAAAACACGATTTGAAAAAACTGCCCAGTGAAAAAAATTACTATTTGACACTGAATCAGGAATATGACCTATTATTTCAGTTCGCCTTAAAGCAAAAGTTTGTTGCGAAAAATAATTTGTGGTGATTTCGAAAAAAGCCTGAAACCCCTCAAAAATGGCGTCAGAGCAAAATGAATGCTTAATGGCTCATTCAAAAGCTATTTCTTATATCTACGTGCTTTTTGTGAATTCCGCCATCTGCAAGTGCCATATAGCACTTTTTGTGCCATTTCCCATGGGGTGGAACTAGCAGGCTACCAGAACATCGTAGACAGATCTTTTATAAAAGATATTGCTCATATCTAAGTCTATCATATAAATTCCACCATCAGCAAGTTCCAAATGGCCCTAAAAACGGCACTTTTGGTGTCGTGTCTCAAGTGGAAAAGCTGGGGCTATTGGGCTTGCAGAACTTATAAGAGTGATGTTTAATGACTCATTTAAAAGCTATTGCTCTTATATACGTGCTTTTTTTAAATGAATTTTACCATTCGTAGGTGTGATATAGCACTGAAAACAACGCTTTTGGTGTCACTTCTTAAGTGGAAAAGCTCTGAAGTACAAAACAGGTACTATTGTAAAAGTTGTGTTCCAGAACCCTTAGCTGGAGATTCACAAGAACCCCTTCCGAACACTTCCCTCCTAGCCCCCTTAGTAAGTCTCATAAATCGTCTGCTCATCAGTAAGCTACTGAAACATTAGTAGGCTACAACACCGTCGTAGATAGATGTTTAATGGCTCAATTAAAAGCTAGAACTTATAATTATTAGGTCGCTAATAATTCTACCATCTATTAGATTTCACAGATTTTAATGTTAACTAGTTTCTGAGGAGAATTTGCAATGGATTCTTTGTCATGGTTGAAGCATTAGCTGCAACCTAGTAAAGAACGAACCACAGCATATAGTAACTAAATTTTAAAAAATGTTAAAGTGGTCGTTTCTTCTTCTTTTTTCCAGGCCTAGCGGGTTATTAGAACATCATAGAGAGATTCTTAAGAGCTCATTCAAAAGCTATTTCTCATATATACGTGGTCTATATAAATTCTGCCGTGTGCAAGTGCCATATGGCACTAAAAATGCATTTTTTATGCCATTTTTCGAGGAGTGGGGCTAGCGGGCTACCAGAAAATCTTAGATAGGTTTTTGATAGCTCATGTAAAAAATATTGCTCATATTTACGTTCTTTTTATAAATTCCACCATCTGCAGGTTTCAAATAGCACTAAAAACGGAACTTTTGGTGCCATTTGGGATATCCCCTCCTCAACGCCTCGCTCTTTACGCTAAAGCTTTTCATTATTTAAAAAAATAGAGTTGTGAGAAATTAAAACTTTAGCGTAAAGAGCAAGGCGTTGAGGAGGGGAAAGCCCCTTTCATATACGGAATAATTTCTGTTCGTTTTAAGTTTTAATGTCGCTCCTTACTTTCAGTTAAAAAAACTTGTTTTTTTTATTTAATTTTTGAGCGTTTTTGAATAAATGCAGGTTTTGATCTTGGCTCACCGTACATGAATAATTAAAACAAAATTTTCATATTAATTTACTTTTATTTGGTTAAATGGCTTTCTCGAAACTTGTTTAATTTTATTTACGAACGTTTTTATTAGTAACAAATATACGTAACTTACGAATTAACTTACGTAACGAACTTCTATATTCATATATTTTTAATACCTATATTAGGGGGTTCGCCCCCTAGCCAATACCTTGCTCTTTAAGCGAAAGTTCAAATTTTTTTCCAGTTCTTTAAAAATGACCCCTTAATCACAAAGGCCGATAATTAGAATATATAGCTCTTATGAAAGTACTAAAAAATCTTTGGCTGAAAGAGCGATGTATTGACTAGGGGGTGAACCCAATCATACATGTAATATTTTCTGTTCGTTTAAAGTTTTGATGTTGCTGCTGTTGCATTAGAAAAACTTTTTTTTTTATATTTAATTTCTTATCTTTTTTTAAATAATGCTGGGAAGTCCGGCGTCCCCTTCTTAGCAATGTCCCTTCCCCCATGAAAACTTCCTTCATGGAAAGATCCTACCACATAACTCCCAACCCACCCCCCCCCCCACTAACAGGAAAAATCTCCCCTGAAAACGTCTATATACTTCCCAATAACCAATACTATAGTAGTAAGTATCTATGGAATTTGCTTAGACATATAGGAATCTCCATGCTATTTGCTTAGACGTATCGGAAAAGTATTTTCAGAGCATGTACCTATGGATTTGGGTGGATTATGTTCCTTGGCGTCTTTCCAGAGCATGTACTTATGGATTTGGGTGGTTTATGTTCCCTCCCATGCTATTATAAGGGCTTATGTTCTCTCCCATGCTATTCTAAGGGTTTATGTTCCCTCCCATGCTATTCTATAGCACCATGTTCCTTTCTATGCTATTATAAGGGCTTATGTTCCCTCCCATGTTATTTTAAGGGCTTATGTTCCCTTCCATGCTATTCTAAGGGCTTATGTTCCCTTCCATGCTATTCTATAGCGCTATGTTTCTTCCATTGTTATTCTATGGGACCTCTACACGTGATTAAACACGTTATGAAACTTCATGCTATTTGCTTATGTCCTGTTGGTACCATTCCAAACGAACAGGGATTCCCCTCCTGTTCCTAAACATTGTAAAAAAGATAACAGTATGAACGGGGATTCCCCACACAAATTTGTTTCAACTCCAAGTTTTTCAACCAGACAGGTTTCTGGGCCAACTCTAAGTTTCTGGGGCCTTTACGTTCCATGGCACCTTTCCATGGCAGATTACCAGACTGATT
>JAQQPU010012425.1:0-11621 GCA_029168905.1 Artemia sp. Kazakhstan ARC1039 | reverse complement strand
CGTGAAATTGCCCTGTTTGCCGTTTTTATTAAAGAAACCAATAGCTTTTCCATACTGCCCTCCTCGTCCATAGTAAAAAAAAACTCTTCCAATTGCATTTTATTGTTGGCGTCGCGACGGGGTTGTGCATAGGAACACGCAACTAGTTTGTGTTCCTTGACTATATTTGGCCTTGATGGGTCTGATACCTCAACCAGTCTTGTTTCACAATCCAAAGACACTTTATCAGATTGCAGAAGAGAATTTTGAAAATTTTTAAATTGTAAAATGTCTTTGCCTTCTGCCGGCATTTCTATTCTTTGATTTCCGTGAATTTTGCAATGCCCCATGTGATCTGAAAACGTTCGCTCGGATGTGAATGGGGAGAGGCACATGGGGCAATAGAAACGTTCACCTTTCTGAACGCCTTGACAGAGGAGTCGACTTATCGCCGTAACGGGGAAAAAATGACCATAAGAATTTACATCTTTGGGAGGCTGGTAAATAATCCATACCCAATTTTTAACATTTTCCACCCTCGGTGTCCTCACTGAGTACAAAACCCCTTTTTTATTCGGTTTTTTCCCCCCATCTACAAATTCAGTGTCATACTGGAGAACAACCACTCCCACCCCAAGATTTTCATTTGCTTTCTCGAATATGCTTATTTCTTTAAAGGACACCGGATATTTTCCCTCTAAACAATCAAAATTTACTTTAGGGAAATTTTTTCCACCGTTACGTGCAAGTTTGTCGAGATTTTTCATTGTTGACTCATTATATAATGTCTTATGGGCCGCCGCTAAAAATGCATACTTAAAGCATTGAAGTCCAGTGTCAAATGTGAAACCCTGAACTCCTTTGGTAGCCGACAAATCTGGGTGGCATTTTATTTTGTTACCCCTCCCACCCCTTAAAATAAAGTTTTTTTTAAATCTACTGAGATTCAGATCCATGCGTTCAATGTATAAAATGGTGGACCCACTCCCCCTCTCGCTAAATGTATCCAAAGTTGAAATTAGTTTATTTACCCAGTTGAAAAAGTTGTCTTCAAATTCGTTTAGACCTGGGTAGAAAGTCTGGTTGCCTGTCGAAAAATGAAAATAAAAAATGTCCCCAGATGTCCCCTTTTGTAAATAAACTTTTTGGTTCACTGATGCTTTAATTCCCCCTCGACCTCCCCATTTCTGGATCTGAATATCAATAAGTGCTCGAATTTTGTCGATATAGCTATGGAGATTTTTCACAGGGTCATTTAAAATAATGCCAGCGTTTTCCTCGGGAAGGCTAAAATCTACCCTGTATGTTTGCAAATGACCTAGAGCAGATTCTAACAGATAAAAATCAGGCAATTCCGGGGAAGTAGCACTGTTTTGATGTCCTGACCCTGTTTGTTCAGGACTCAATTCACTAATTATAAAGTTCTCATTAAAAATGTCCCCGGAAAAATGAGCTGCTGTTGTATTACTACTACTATTAAGCGGAATGGTGGAGGAGGGTGACAGGGAATTGTCAATAACACCACTCCCAGTCTGTTCAATCACATTGGGGGGATGTGACATGAGGTCTCCTAGTACATATTCCAAGGTGTTTGGGGACAATTGGTCGAGCCAGCCTGTATTGTCCTCTGATGGAATTTCATTATGAGGACCCAGTTCAGATTTACTTGTAGCATCATCTAAATATTCACGCATGAAACTATCTGCCCACTCTGGGTCCTCAAGCATGTCAATATCACAAGTTAAGTCCTCCTGGCTGGCCATTTCCCCAAAAACATCATTAAGGAATCCCTCATGCCACTCCATATTATCTAGAATCAGTGTAGGTTCATCCCTGAACTCTGCTGGTGGTGACAGAATTGGTTCTGTAAATATACTTGCATCATCACTCAATGGTGCCGCTGGGGGTGCTATATTTTTAATCTGTAGAAAAAAAAAGTTTTTATTTTTTATGTAAAATAATCATTTTTTTATAGTTAATAAACTTTGTCAATTTCTCATAGTCATTGTCCCACCACCTGAACAATTAAAAGAAGAAGAAAAAAAAAGTTACATTGCCTTATGTCTTTCATAATGTCAACTGAACATGTTAAAAAAAAATATTTTTTTGTCGGGAAAATGTAGTCTTATTCTTAGAAAGGTAAGTTCGAACAAGAGAATGATAGAAAAAATTAATGGTTTTATTCCAAAATTTTTTTTTTTAAAATAAAAACGCAAAATATGAGTCCAATTCGATTGTTTGAGCCTCTTCATTATAACTGTTAATGAAATTTGACCATTGTTCGACTGACGCAGTATGCTGTACGAACACTTGCTCCTCGGCTTCAGTTAAAGGACACGAACTCCATATGTCGGAGGTTGGTGGTGTTGTTACTTTCTCAATAATCCGTATTTTCCTCTGTCTTTTGCCAACGGATTTTTTCGACCTGGGCTAAATAAATACTTGTAAGAGAGAAGAACTTTTTTCTCCGTCCATATCAACAATTAAAATGTTGGATGGTCCTTTTTAGAGCCCCCCTCCCCCAAACCCCTCCCGGGGAGAACCCTTGGGAACCGGGGGCTTCCTTCGAGGTAGGAGGATCGATACCCTTTCCGAGTTGGAGGGGTATCAGATTTCACAACACTGTTCAAATAGAACAGTCTCAAATTCTTTTCTTGAACCTTTCAAAAACGAAAATAATTGCCTGAGTTGTGAAACCCATAATTGGAGATTACTAAAAACCTTCTTCCTGTCACAGGAAACCCATTTACAATTCAAAGCAGATTAAGAATCGATGGGACGATCTGATACAATGCAAATGGTTTTAGCGCAATAATATCAGTTTAAGGATGGCTTGCCGATCGTGAAATAGCAAATGGTTTTTTTTTTGTTTAAAAGGAATTATTGCATTAGAATGTATCTTGGTTAGAAGTTACAAGGTAAGTTTTTTATAGAAATGCATGATAAGCACTCCATAAATATCATTAATTTGGTTAATGAAAGAAAATTAAATAGCTTAGAAACAAATTTTAAGTTTTTACTCATCAAAAGCTATGCGTCTGAGAAAATTTTGTCTTATTTTTGAAAATAGGGATAGAAAAAAATGATGTATATGCTTACAAATTCTGACTGGACTTCTATATCTGAGCTCCTTTGCAAAACTTGAAGGGAGTCGAGCTCATCCCTTTTCAACTTCCTTCCAGTTGCCATGGAGCTAACGCGGGGGTCAGAGGGCTCTGTCACTACAAGTTGGGTGCTCGATGCATGGTCCCGATCGTGTGTAACTTTTCCAGTGAATTTGATAACAGACGCTCTTGTGGCCTGTATTAATGAAGGTTCGCCATATCTCGCTTTCTTCTCAGAAGGGGGATTATTGCACGTCTCTTCTTCCTTTAAAAAAAAAGAAAAAAATTTAGCATGTAGCAAAAATGCATTTTGGGTTTTTGGAAAATAATTCAGTTTATGTTAGACATCTAAAGTAGTGTAAAAAACATCTTGATTTCAAAATCAGGGGTTTTGATTGTGGGATGGAGGGCCTTTTATAAACTGCTCCTCCCTCCCCCCTACGTCCATGCTTCCGTGACTGTATTTGTAAATTCAAACTTAAAAAGCAGTATTTGCGTTCCTTATTAAACAATATGGAGAAGAATTGCATGTGACAGTCAAGTACTTCCGTATAGCTAAGCTAACAATGTTATTTATTAAATAGGGTTATAAGGTAACAAATTTTATTTTTGAGGAAATGGGGGGGGGGGGTTTGAACGCATTAAATTTCAGGAAGAGATTCTTCAATACAGACTGGCCAGGAAATATTTTCAAAAAAAACATCCCTAAAAAGGCCACTGATCTTGATAAAAATCACACCGTAAATGCAGACTGGCCTGGAAGTATTTTCAAAAACATTCCTAAAAAAAAGCCACTGATCTTGATAAAAAGGAAGCTTTTGTAACAATTAATACATTAAAAAATCAACATTTTATTCTAATCCCAAATTACCGATCGAAAGCTGAGCACTTTTTTCAAAAAACATCTAAAAGACCCATTGATCTCGATAAAAAATCACACCGTAAATTTCAACCTATAAGAGAATTAGAGGTTTTTTCAGCTCCTAAAAACAACAGGCTTCTAAGTGCCCTTAGTTCTAGCGTAAGGAAAGAATTTCTTCCTTAACTTAATGACAATTTCTTTTTAATATAATAATGAGAATATTTTTTACTCACCAAAAATTGCATAGAATTATCCATTTTTCTATGTAAATGCTTTTTACAAAAAATGCCTGTAATCTCGAATATAAACTATTCAAAACTGATTGAGAATCAAATATGAAAGTTGAATATATACAAAAAATAATTGCATAACAATGAAACAAGACGTGCTGGTGTGGGATTTATCACCAAAAAAGACATTGAACTTTGAAATTGCGTCATTCCCCTGGCAAAGAGTGTAATGCTCCTGTAGAATAGGACTACCAGAAAAACCGGAAGGAACGTAAAGTCGTAGAAGTATAAGGCTATGTGAGAGGATACTCACTCTCTTTGAAAGAGTGTGATGACCTGTAGAATAGGACTACCAGAAAAAAACCTGTTTGGTACGGGGGCGTTGTAGAATAACATGATATTTCCTATGTCTGTTAGAATAACATAGTATTTGCTATATGTCTTGTAGAATAACATGGTATTTGCTATATGTCTTGTAGAATAACATGGTATTTGCTATATGTCTTGTAGAAATGGTAGTTAGCAATCTACTACTTCCCAATAACAGATAAAACACAGGGTGATTTTTATAACTTAAAACCTTTCCCTAGGGGCTGTAGGGGGCTCATGCTGAAGAAAAAACCTATCTCAAAATTTTGATCGGACGATTTTGGGAAAAAGTGACGTGGGGGGGGCCTAATTACCCTCCAATTTTTTGGTTACTTAAAAATGGAACAAGAACTTTTCATTTCCATTAGAATGAGCCCTATCCCGACGTTCTGGGCCCACTGGGTCGATACGTTCACCCCTGGGAAAAAAACAACAACAAAAAATACAAATAAACACGCATCCGCGATTTTTCTTTTGGGAAAAATTACAAAATTCCACATTTTTGCAGATGTGATCTTGAAACATCTACAGTCGGGTTCTTTAATACGCTGAATCTGACGGTCTGATTTTCATTAAAATTATATGACTTCAAGGGCGTCTTTGCCTTTATTTCCGAAAATCAGACAAATTTTATCAGGCTCGTAGCTTTTGATGGGTAAGATTAAACTTAATGAAACTATATTTGGAATCAGCATAATAAGCCAATTCTTTTTATATATCTATTGGGATCAAAATTCCGTATTTAGAGTTTTTGCTACTATTGAGCCAGGTCGCTGTAAGTTAGTTACAGTTCATCTTACAGTATCACGAACTGTTCGATTACCGATCAAAATCCAAAAAGTATTACCAAAAATTTTGTATTTATAAAACTTTACAGTTTCATGAAATGTAATAAAACAAATAGAAAAGGTTTTCAACTAAAGTAAGGAGTAAGTTTCAAATCTGTTCCTCGCTTTCAGTTGAAAAGCTCTTTTTTTTACTTAGTTCCTGATTGTTTTCCAAATACCCAGGCTTAACCAAGATATAACTTGAGGTACCGGTCCCTTAAATCCCTGGTCAATTGCTTTAAAAATATGTAAATCAATAATAGTACGTTGATTAGCACATTCTACGTTTAAATTTGAAATTTCAATTTTGGATAAAATTTGAATATACTTAAAAAAATTGGCTATGAGTAATAATTTTGGTGAAAAATCTTTGTTAATATTACTACTAAAGAATTTTGGTTGGATGAAAAGGAGGATTATCGTTTGTAGGGATGGAAATTCTGTGACACTTTTTATCTTCTCCATAACTAAAGCCATTTCAACCTCTACAATAGGATTTTCTTATCGATAAATACATTACATATTTTTTTAAATACATTGAAGTACTTCATATAAATAGAAAAAGAAAAATATTACCTTTGAAAATTGCTGAAAACTAAGTTCCTAGCAGTATTTGCCACCCCAAAGACATTTCGTGGCGGGGCTGACGATGACCTGCCGTTCCTTTTCCACCTCTGTGCCGGCAGATATGGTAAAGGTAAAGGTAAAGAATACGGCATTGGACTTTACAGTCCCCACTGGCAGTACTGATCTTCGTTTCTTGGCCCTTCAGCCAAGAGGTGCAATGGGGTGGTTGGGGGCCAACCATCCTGTGCTTTCGCACACCCTTCCTGTTTACCTTCCTCAGATTTCTCCAGGTACCCATTTACAGCTGGGTCGACTCTGGCTGAACTTACAGAGTAACGCCACTGACCCCCATCCCAAACCAAATAATTGGATGCACTAGGATTCGAACCCTCGCCCTCTCGGACAAAGAATCCTAAATCCAGCGCAGACCGGTAGATATTGGAATGCAATATATTAGCTGTATAGAGAAACATTTTAATTAATTCTTACTCCCTTACTTCCTCTTTCAACATTTATCTGAAGCCTCTTGAAGAGTAAGCAGTTTGTCCATTAAAATATACTTTTGTAGGAATCTACACTACCCCCGCCTAAACAATGATTCACACCCTCCTCATTATAGCTGATACGCAATTACTGATCACCAAACATAGCATAATTTCATTACAAATAGAATGAATCAACTTAGTGGAATTGAATACTACCACCATGGGGCATTACTTCTTGTGCAACTGGGAAGCCTAAAATATAGTTATTGATGCTTTTAAATCAATTAGCTTCTCAGGATTTTAAATTGATTGCAAATCCGTCTTCTTCGGGGTAAAGTCGTAGTTCGGTGCCCTAAACCACCTAAACTGTCACCCAACAACCACAGCTATTTCGGCGTCTTCCCCCACTGGGAAATTTTCTGCCGGCGCCCTTGACGCTCATTTGACAACCCTGATGTACTTGAACCTTTTTGAAGAAAATTACCTTTAGAAAAAAAAGAAAAATTATCCTCGATTTTGTAGATGGGCGTCATCTGGTACATACTAGGATATGTCCCAGTGTGTACCATGTTTGCTTGTCCCACTATGTACCAAATGACACCCATGTACAAAATCAAGCGTTTTTTTTCTCTTCTGAATATTTTTTCACAAGACGGCCACGTAACATGATCAGATGACTTTTATTGAGAATGCTAGATGGCACCCATTTTGCTTCGTTGTGTATTGGTATGGTGTGTAATCCGTCAGGTGAGCTGATGTTAGGTAACGAACGATACAAGTTATCAAATAGATAGCTTTGCTCATCTGGGTAGCATTATTAGTGAGAATAGTAGACGCAGTGAAGCTGTAAAAAGTAGAGCAGGTAAGGTGTTTTTTGTTTTTAGACAGTTGTAGAAAGCTTGAAAGAAGAGAAACATCTAACTTCGTACTAAGACTAGAATATTGGAAGCCAGGTAATGGCATTAGTTAAGTATGGATCTGAATTGAATGCGCTTCGATAGGCTGAGGAACATATGTTTGATATATACTAGAGGAATTGTCTTAGAATAATCTTCGATACTTATTTGACTGGCCGTATATCAAACAATAACATGTACTTAAAATGTGGTTTGATCCTATTTTCTAGAACTATACTGAAAGCAAGGTTGAAATGGCTAAGCCATGTTTTATAAATAAATGACATGATAGATTACCAAACATTGTATTCCTTCGCTATTCATGTGGGGCCAAACGACAAATAGGTCTTCCCAGAATGGGTGCAAAGAGATAATAAAAAGGTTTTAAAGGATATCGGAGCTTCAGGGGAGGGGAGGGGGTAACAAATTAAGCTTCGTACAGATTTGGGTGGGAAAGAATCGAATACAGATGTTTCGGCTTCAAGCGGCTTTCTTCTTTCATGAGCTGTTATTAGTAGTAGCAGTAGTATTTACATGCACAGCAATTACTGGAATCAATTATTAGAGTGAAATACTATTTGAAACTTGGGATTATAATTCAAATCCGTTAAGTTTTCGATATTATATTGTATCACACAACACTGTTTGTTATTTCAAACTATGTGCAATTTTTCTGCTTAGTTATTATCATATTCGATCGGCTAAGGTGATTATTTTTAAAATAGGCCTTCCAGCTAAGAGTCATTTTTTGCCCCCAAACTCAATAGCTTTGTAATTTTCCAAAGGTTTCAGAAGCGTGTTCATAAATACGATATCAAAGAAATTCTTACTATGGTACGACCAAAAGCATTTTTAAGGAGTCTCAAAATTGTATGGAAATCTCACGCCTTGTTGTTATTTATTTTTTGTCCGTGACCAAGAAACCTGGTTCACTGCATATTGACCATTTAGAAGGAAAATTTTGTATTCATGTGCGAGACGAGGAGTCGGCTTTTCAGCTAGCCGCTAATGATATATTTGTAGTGTGTCTCCTCCTATGAAATTAATATATATGTACATGTAACCAGGGGATAACAATGAACTAAAAATTATTCTAAATTATTATAATTACAGCGATTAAATATAAATTTAATCTTTCAATTTCTCAGTTTTTTAATTTTAGTTTCTTTTATCACTATTTTTAAGCTTTATGTTCATTGGAAAGTGTAAATATGAAAATCATTTCACATTTCATTTAAAATTTTACTGGGAGATGGATTATATTTAGTTTCAACTATAGATAATCAAATATCTTCTCTAATAATAGCTACTAAAGCTTCTACAATCCTCAGCTCTTCTGCTTCGGGATCTAATTTTCTACTATCGTACTAGGCTTTTGATAGAATATTAGCATGTGCATCGCAAAAAGAAATGATAGAAAAAGCTAATTTCTTCGTAAGCATTATATCGGTTAAATATTTTGGTTGTAGTCTTTTGATAACGGTTTTATCATCTGGTACATACCCTGTCAAGATGTCTTTGACTTGTTTTAAATTGGGATTCCTCAGCTTTTTTTTGTAATAATAAAACTATGACGTCATTCATTATCTAGTATATGAAAAAGTAGTTCTTTGTAAAAACTTTGATTTCGTTTTAAATGTTTCTTTTAATTACAGACGCACTTAGAGGTGACACATTCCTTATTAATAACATAAGCTGCTAAAGTGCTATAGAAAAATGTAGTTTTTCGTAAAAAATTGATTAAAATAAAAATATTTTTTTAACTACAAAAGTTTTTAACCCCATCAATTTCCTTTGAAATGAGCCATTAGGCAACTCTCTACGATGTTACAGTGGCAAGCTATCTGAGGAGGAAAAGAAAAAAACGGAAAAAAGAAAAATAAAGATGCCGCATATGCAGAATATCGTGGTTTCAGCCATTTTTCTTGATTTTCAAGCCAATATAATTTCCTCGTTATTAAAGCAAAGGGACAGTAAGTTTCCAATATATGGATTTTGGACAAGGCGGGTTCTAATATTTTATTTCTTGTTTTGATCTCATTTTATTTTTAGAAGTTCTTGGTTATTATATTTCTTAGTATTGGACATGGTCGTCTCTTACTAGGTTGCTAGCTACCGCTGCAACCTAAATTAATTAATCAGATATTTTAACAAATATTGTATAGTCTAGTGGTTAGGATAGCTGGCTCTGACCCACTTGGCCCTGGTTCTATTCTTGGTTTGGGAGATTTTTACCCATGATGATGTTCTAAGGAAAAGTTATAAATGTACCAATCCTATGTATAAAAACTTCAGCATTCTCTACGACCATGATATAGGTGAAACTTACATAATCCGCGTTTATAGTGAACTCAATAGCTTTTTAATATAAAACTTTAGCGATTCTGAACTGAAAATTAAAATTAAAAAAAATGAGTTTTTTCAATGGAAATATAAGACAACGGTTATAGAGATATGCACTTTAGAAGTTAAGCCAAATAAAGTTTGGTTCCAGGAGACAATTATAGACAGACTATTTAAAATTTTCAGGAGTTACTCTAGTTTCAATTCACAAATCAAATTTTTTGTTAAAACCCTAAAGGAAATACTACATTTTACATAACTATATGTACATGCTTTTTATAATGGTGAATATACTATTTTGATTTTCGTATGCAATACGATCTTAATAACATTTGCTACTACAGCACTATAGAAAATGCAGTTTTTCGTAAAAATTCGAGTCTATTTTAAAAAATATATTGCAAAAGGCACTAGATGTAGCAATTTCCTTTAAAATGAGCGATTAAACAGCTCTCTACGATGTTCCAGTGCCCAGCTATGTGCGGGGAAAAAGAAAAAAAAAGATGCCGTCGATGCAGAATATCGTGGTTACATCCACTTTTCTTGATTTTCAAACCAATATATATCCCTTGTTATTCAAGCCAAGGGACAGTTAGTTTCCTATATAGAGGTATTGGACATGGTGGTTCTAATAGCGTAGTTCTTTTTTTTTGAACTGACTCTATTTTTAGGAGTTATGGGATATTTTGTTTTTTACTATGGGATGTAATCGTCTCTTACAAGGTTTCCAGCTACCGCTGCAAGCCGGATTAAAAATCTCTATCTTAGCTTCTGAAACTTGATTATCTTATCTTCAGAAACATATAGAAGGACTGTCACTATAGTAAGATTCAAGAATCACGTGAGTAGAAAGGCCTCATGAGTTCGTGTCAGCACACCATATTTGGGCATAGAGTCCCTAGGGAGAACACCTGTGATGTCAGTCCCACGCCCACACCAAATTTGGACATGGAATCCCCAGGGAGAATGATTGCGTAATCGAAGTGGGTCAATGACCTCTTTTTCCCCTTTCGTGAATCAATAATTCCACTTAGAAACAACAAATTAATTCCCCTTTCTTGACAAATCAATCAACCATGACATCATCTGTCAGACATTAAAAAACTTCACCAGAAACAATTCTCCTGAATGAAAACCAAAGACATTAATAAACTTCGCCCCGGAAACAATTCTTCTGGTCGAACTCTAAAGATATTAATAAACTTCGCCCCGGAAACAATTCTCCAAGAAACTCCGGTGAATGTTTTGATTTTAGAGATCAAGAGATTAACGCGGGAAAGGGTTTCCCAGTAATTTGAAATGTGACAGCACAGGGATGCCAAATACAAAAGGAACACGCTGAAATTACGTTTAGGGGTTATTTGGGCGAAACCGTTTTAGACATTTTAGGGAATTATTTCGGCGAAACAGTTAGAGACATTTTAAAAGATGATTTTAGAAGTGGTTTTAGAAGAGGATTTGAGGGTGAAACTCTGTGGTCGTTATAATACACATGTTCCATTTGAACAGTGGCGTGAGGTCCTCTACCCCAACCTCAAAGGGCTCCGATCCCCCTACCCCAATCCCAAAGGGCTCCGATCTCCATACCCCAACCCCGAAGGAAGCCCCCGGTCCCCAAAGGTCCCTCGGGCTCCCAAAGGGCCCCGGACCCCCAAAGGCCCCTGAGCCCCCATTTTTTAAATATTTTTTAATTTGCGCATTTTGGGACACACATGGTCCCCACCCCCCCAACTTTTGACTCCCCCTCACAACATTAGTGTTTTGTCATGGTTTACCATGTCACGGCTACATTCTCTTGATTTTTCAAAGTTCATTTTGAATTTCTTTCGTTGAAATGCAAGAGTTGGAATATTTCAGTAGTGTTTTGTCGTGGTTTATCGTGTCACAGTTACATTCTCGTGATTTTTCAAAGTTCATTTTGAATTTCTTTCGCTGAAATGCAATAGTTGGAATATTTCA
>JAQQPU010012424.1:0-26054 GCA_029168905.1 Artemia sp. Kazakhstan ARC1039 | reverse complement strand
TAAAAGTAGAAGATCTATTTTGCAATGTTTCACTTTTATAACATAAAGAGTTTTAAAGGTCATCAAAGGTCAGGGCCCTCTAGAGGAAGAAGGAGTGGAGGTAGGTACTTTGAAATACCTTCCAAGGCCATACTACAGTCTGTAGACCCATCCCTGGAAGCTTAATTTTCCTAAACTAATCCATTTCCAAGATAGTAAATAATTTTGGAGACCACACTGCCTTTCCACAATGATAAAATAGAAGTTCAAAATAGGGATAAAATCCTTTTTAATAGACAGTGTATAGAAAATTCACAAAAAAATACCAGATATTTTGGTCACACATACAGCAACTGTCATCAGAAGTAAAACTAAACTAAAACAATTTAAAACAAAAGTTTATATATGAAATCAAATAAAACTACATATTGTAGTTAGGGGGGAGCTGAAATTCATTTAAGATAGAAATGATTATTATATTTGTAATCAGCATAAAAAAAGGCATCAAATGGTGTACTCACTTCTGTCCTAACTCAATAATATGATTTGGTAGAACTTTACCAATGATAGAAATGATTAATATATTTGTAATCAGCATAAGAAAAGGCATCAAGTGGTATATTCACTTTATGCATAAGTCAATAATATGCTTTGGTATAAATTTACCCAATAACTTAACTTGTGCTGATAACTTCTTTGTGTGGTTACAATTCATGGTAGCCTATACATTTGCCCATTAGGGGGGTGGGTAAATTTGAATTTCTGATAGAAGCAACAATTATACTTGTAAAGAAAATATAAAAGGAATTGATTTGCATGTTCACTTTGTTTGTAAGTCAATGATATGAATTATGAAAAATCTACCAAATTTTCTATTACTGTGTAAAACTGTTGAAACAATTTGAAGAGTGGCTTACAGAAAATTTAGTGTATAGGCCTATATACAACTGAAATTAGGCTATAGGCTATATTTCTACACTGGAGGAAATAAAGTTCATTTCCAATACAAATGAATTGTAGCCTATATACTAGGCCTTATTTCATGATGAGATTATGATTCTAAAGGAATGTTTCTTTCTTAGCTATCCCATTAGTAAATTAATCAGAAAATTTAACATCCTGCTTGTTTCTTTCTCAAGATTCCATAGCCATAAAATTTGACTAAGGAACTACTACAAAATTTGAAGATACAGCTCCAGCAGGTTTTTTTTTCAAGGTTTAAGCAAACTCAGCCATAGCCTAGTGCAGATCTTATTGCAAACATAGGCTAGGACTGCATAAGAAAATTTTGGTACTACTTACAAAGGACACAAGACATGGTCAGAGTCGCTAGAACCAGTGAAGTTTTCTGTTTTTCATTGCTGAAGTTCCTAAAACTAATTCCAAAAGCAATTAGCAAAATGCAAAAAGCAATTAGGCCTAAAATTAATTCGAAATTCATCCTTAGCCAGTCATTAATCTTTTCTTTACGTTAGAAGGCTGCCTCAGGGCTTCCACTCTCGAATATTAAAATTCGGGGACAAGTCTTAAAAATTCGGGGAGTTTTCAGGGACAAGTCTTCAAGATTCGGGGATTTTTCGGAAAAAAAAATTCTTGTGAACATTTAGGAGCCAAGAAGTTTTAGCTTCGTTTTCAGGCTCAAGTAGGGCATGGATCCGCCTACTATATCAAGAGGCCCGTTCTTTTGCACTAATATCTTACACCTAAGATCTCACATCTTACTGCAAAGATTTAAGTTCTTTTAACTCATCTTTATTCTAAGATCTTACAGCTCACTGATGTTAGCAAAAATGTGAAAGACGCCATCTTTCTGCGATGTAGAACAATGAGAGGACTTTGATGACATTCCCATCATTTTTCTTAGACCGCTGATGAGAGCAGAATGATGAAAGACGTTTGCAAAAGAACGCTAGAGGATGTAAGATCTTAGTGCTAAGATTTTACTTTTAAACGTTCTTTGTCAAAAAATTTAAATCTTAGCACAAAGATGAGCAAAAGAACGGCCCTAAGCCTTTTACAGAATAGGTTTTAGAGCCTGAGCAGGGGATTGGAACCCATAGCTGAAAATGTTTATTGCTGATATTCAGGCACAAACTTCAAAATTGTTTTCAAATTAAAAAAAATTGAACACAGGTGAATTGTAAATACCTGTAGCAATTTTTCATTAGGTCATTATCTCAATAATTCATTAATGATATTTAAAAAAAAATGATTGTAAGTTAAATAGACAAAATTAAACTTATAAGTAGCTTATGGGGCAACATTAAAATTTAGAACAAATAAGAACTAAATTAAACAAGCAAATTTAAACTTAAATTAAAAAGGGAATTTTGACGACAATTGACACGTTATTGGTTTTTCTTGCTGATTCTAAGGTCTAAAGTGTTTACCCCCCAGAAATCCTCCCTCAGAAAAACCGGAAAATACATCCCCCCCTCGCAAAATACCCTCCGAGGAAAGTACCGCCGCAGGAAGTACCCCTGCGAAAAATACCCTTGGAAAACACTCATCCCCCCCGTGGAAGTTGCCCCCTCATGCATTTTTTTTCATTGGTTGTTTCTACTATGCTTTTCTTTCTTTTGAATACCTCATAATCACTATATAGTCACCGATTAACCCCCCACCCCTCCCACCAACCCTTTGGTCATCCATGTTCCAAATATAATAAATTATTGCAGTCTTATTTCTTCTTTTTCCTCTATTTAACAGCAGGCGGACTTTTCAGTGATACTATCTAGCCCTTTTCCTTTTGCTTCACTCTGTGGGCTACAGAGCTACTGGCTTGATTGACTCATATTTATTAGATAATTTCAGATATCTTTCAGTAGATCTTTCGACTCTAGGATTTGAATTATGAGATAATAGATGTCGATTTCTATACTCTCTGTGAAGGTGTAGTTGGCTAGGCTCTTGGCTGATAGTGAGATTTTGTGGTGTTTGAAGCATTTTAACAGTTTACAAATCAAGGTATGTTGTGCAGACGTCAGCATATTACATTCAAACAGGCAATGGTCAATTGTTTCATTATTCATATTACAATGCCTGCAAAGAGGGGACAGGGGAATAGAACCACTTGAATTAGAAAACTTATACGAGAATGCAAGAAAATTTAGTCCATTTGTTCCAGAACGAATTCTATGATAAATTTTAGAAAGTTATTGGGAAAGGGGGAAAGGATAGGATTAATCTTATTAAAATTAATATCTGATAGCCTCCATCGGTAAAAATCTCTAATCAGGATTGGTCTCCCACTTGGCTGGTCAATATTTATAGCATTTTTTGCTATTTCATCAACCTGATGATTACCACTTATTCCAGAGTGGCTAGGAATATACTGAAAATAAGTTCTTATGGCGCTTGAAGCAAGATTATCTGTAATACTGAGACAATGATAAGTGTTAATGTCCAATTTATATTGAGGAGCTGAGGCCAGCAACTCAAGGCTTGATAAAGAGTCGGAACATACAATAATATTATTTGAATTTGCAATCAAAGGTTGGTTTTCCTTCAGGTGTTCTAATGCCATGATTATGGCATTTAACTCAGCAGACATTATAGATAAATTGTTATATAATCTCTCGCCCATTGCAATTTTCAGGTGAGGAAGGAAAGCACCACTTGCTACCTTCTCATTCATTTTTGACCCATCAACAAATATTTGGAAGTGATTTTTATAAGTATTTGTATTAAGTTCAGCAAATTTTTTCTGGACAAAAGCAATGGGGGTTAAATCTTTATTCCACTTTGAGAAATCAGTATTTATTATGGGAATTGACCAATTCCATGGAGGGGATTGGGGGAAAGTGGGTGCAATAGACTTTGCTGGTACGGGGGACTTCTTCTGAATATTGGCATACTCATCTGCTATGCCTCTATACATGGCTGGATTTCTTAACCAATTATGTAGGATGTGTGAGCTATTTGATTCAATTATTGTAAGATGTTTTGTCAAGAGAAAGCTACGTCTCTCTCTTATTGTTGTTAATCCACTCTCCATAAGCATAAACTTGGTGCTTATGGGTTTCCTAAGACCAAATATGGGACGTATTATATCATTTTGTGTTGTTTCAATTTTTGCATCTGGGTTCTTGCACATGCACCACAGACGATGAGCCCAAAGTCAATATGGGGTCTTATGTGTGATCTATAAAACTGGAGTAAGGTTTTCTCCTCACAGTCCCAGGGTGTGGAAAGAAGTCTTTTTAGTATATTTGTTTTTCTATAGCATTTTTTTTATTGTTTTTGAAATATGGAGGTGGAAATTGAGTTTTTGGTCAAGCATGAGACCTAGGTAATTAGATTACCTAAGATTACCTAGGTAATCTTCTGGAATAGTTGTTTTATTTAGAGTTAGTTTTGCATTAACATGGTTTCGCTTTCGATGAAATTGGAATATTTTTGACTTGGTAGGTGCAATGGGTAAATCTGAATGTTGAGAGAATTTTTCAAATTGGAAAAGTGACTTTTGCAGATTTGACTGTGCTATCTCAAAGGTGTTGCCAGATGACCATAGCACCAGATTGTCAGCGTATTGTAGATTCGTGTGGGGTAGGTTCATGTCCCAGAGATATAGGGCAAAGAGGAGGCAACTGAGGACTGCTCCCTGAGGTAGGCCTTTGGTTATTGTCTTTTGGGATGAAGAGGCTGAACCAACACAAACAATGAAACTTCGCACTTCTATGAAGGATTTTATAAGAGATATTAGCTTGGGGGGTAGTCCAAGGTTTGCAAGTTTGTTTAAAAGGATTTGGTGGTTCACATTGTCATATGTCCCTTCAAAATCTAGGAAAGCTGCAACTAGGACATTAATTTTTGAGAATGATTCATTTATTGCATTTGTTAGTAAAATGAAAGCATCTGCTGAGGAGTGGTGTTTCCTGAATCCAGTTTGCGTGTGAGGGATCATATTATTTTTTTCAACAAACCAGTGGAGCCTGTAATAGATCATTTTCTCCATTATTTTCCCCATCACAGGAGTAATCATTATGGACCTATAGGACTCAGGGTTATCTTTGGGTTTATTTTTCATTAGGATTGGTAGGAGGGACGAACATTTCCATATATTGGGGAACATAGAAGATGCCCAAGCGTGATTATAACAATTTAGCAGCTCTTGTTTGTATGAAGGGGTGAGATTATTTATCAATGTAGGGTGTATGTTGTCATAGCTGCCGCTAGTTTTGGTCCTAATATGATTTATTGCATTATTCATTTCCTGGATTGAAAATGGACTAGTTATATACTCGGATCCTGGACGTGGTTGGTAACTTGGGTTCATAGGAATTGGGGACATTTTGCTTCGATTATTTGATGTTAGCTTATTAACAAAAAAAAGTTGAAAATAGCTTAGCTTTTTCATTATCATTGTCATATTGGGTATTATTATGTATAAGCTCATACAGGAGTGGGTTGGGGGAAGTCTTTTCCCACAGATGTGGCTTATGAATTTATGTATAATTGGCTCATGTGTTTCTCTGGAGAGATTATTGGCAAAATTATTCCAGTATTTATATTTAGCAGTTATTATAGTCCTTTTTAGATTCGATTCTGCTTTTAATTTTTTTAAATATGTATTAGGTGATGGTTTTTTTATGAATTCTGTAATAGCTGCCTTTTTTATTCTCCATTTATTTTGGCACTCATTTGTCCACCATGCTTTAGGAATGTGCTTAGGGAAGGTTTTCTTGGGTGTTGTCCTGGGGATAGCAAGATTAGCTGTATTTATTAGTAAAGATGTCAAGACTTCAGCATGTGTGTCAACTGTTGCGTTTGAAATGCATGAATTTTGGGTGAAACTTTGTAATTTCATAATTTAGCTTATTTTGGAACATAGACCAATTTGCTTTAGTGTTGATGTATTTGAAGGTATGTGATATAGTTTCAGCAGGTTCATTTAGGGAGCAAACTATAGCAAAGTGGTCAGTACATAGACTATCAATTTTATTTATATAAATTTTATTCAAAATATTCAATGACACAATTTGTAGGTCAATGTGGAGAATCTGCCACTTTTGGGGTTGAAATATGTATTCAGGTTTGGAGGGGTAGCAACAGCTAATTCATTATTATTTGAAGTCATATGCTCAATCAATTTACCAGCTTTATTTGCTGGTTTATTCCCCCACAGAAAGCTGTGGGCATTGAAATCTCCACAAATAATGCTATTTTTTAACATATTAGAATTATTTATATAATTAAAGAAATCCATTGCATCTGTAGTTTGGCCATTAGGGTTATAAAAGCTTATTATGTGGGTTTTTGTATTATTCAGCCAAACACTGATACCAATTGCATCAACATCATTTGCAAAATCTGGAAAATTGATGCCACAGAATTTTATATTATTTTTAACTAATAAAGCTACTCCACCTCCTTTTCTCTATGATTATCTATCCTTTCTCAGGATAGTATATCCCAGAGACTTAATTTTTTGATTTTGGGTTAAATGAGTTTCCTGGAGGCAAGCAATATTAATGGAATTGTTATTCATAAAATATATTAGTTCATTTAGCTTATTTTCTGTGAGTGATCTTACGTTCCACTTGAGTATTGATGTGTGTTGTGTTGTTGATTTATTTTTCATATGACTGTGCATCAATGTTCAGCTTTGTTAAAAGTAAAGCAAGATCTTTTTTTCCTTGAATGAGCATATTATCAGGGATGTAGATTTTTGCCAATTCTGCAATAGTTTTTTGTTTTCTGTAGTTGATGTATGTTCATGGCCTGAACTGCATTACAGTTTAGAATGAATAAGCATATATTTGGGGATTGCATGTTTGGTTGTGCATCCTGTTTGTCAGTTAAGGGATTAATTCCTGGTAGCGTTTCTGGTTAGTTTCTTCTTGGGAGGGAGGCCAGGCTGACCTCATCTCACCGGACAAGGAGGCTTGTTGACTTGGTGATTCCTTCTGATTGGGATGTGAGCTAGGGGGCTTAGAGTATCGTGTTTTATACGGGGTACTTGATGCATTGGGGGCGTTTGACTTGGGGTTTTGGTTGGTTTCATTACTGGCTTTATTTGTATTGTTGGGCAGCATTTGCTTCCATTGCTGCAAACGGCTATGGGATGGCCTTCTCTGTTGCTATTGGGAGTGTTAGTGCTCTTTTCTTATATGCAGGGCATAGTGATTTATTGGTAGATTCATGTGGGCCTTTGCAATTGATACACGTAGGCTGAGTGTTGTTGCAAGTTGTCAACTCTTTAGGATAGAATGCTTTACAATCACTACACTCTCGAAGAATTTCAATGCATTTGTTTGTTGTGTGTCCCAGTTTGAGACACTTCTGACACTGGATAGGCTTTGGTTTGTATTCCTTGTGTGGTTTCATTTGCCCAAATAGGAATTACTTTTCAGGGATGTTAATTTTTTCCGTCAGTGTAAATAAGAAGGATCTACTTGTTTTTAGGCCATTAGAGTTAGGTTTACCAAGTTGGGTAACATCTTCAACTGGGATTGTGTTTCCAGCCCTATCTGAGAGCCCTTCTTTTAACTCCTGAATAGGTATTTCTGGTGGAACATTATAAACTACTATTTTTGTTGCGGATTGTTTTGGGTTCTATTTAGATGTATTAATTGGGGTATTCAGAAGGGATTTTAGGTTTATTATTGTGTCTGCTGATTTTTGATCTTGGACGGCTATTAGCAGAGATCCATCACGGTGAATATTAAGAGA
This sequence comes from Artemia sp. Kazakhstan ARC1039, assembly GCA_029168905.1. NCBI lineage: Eukaryota > Metazoa > Arthropoda > Branchiopoda > Anostraca > Artemiidae > Artemia > Artemia sp. Kazakhstan ARC1039. The sequence goes on along the minus strand of JAQQPU010012424.1, from coordinate 18,401 downwards.
GAAAATTGATTTTAGCAATTTGAAAATTGCAACTCTTATTGCAGTAATCTTTTTTATTTCAAAGGGGGTAATAGGAGAAATTTCAAGGTAAATTCCTAAGTTTTGGGAGGGAGGATCTTGGGTAGGGAGAGGGGAAATGCTTTTGATTGGGGAGATTTTTTTCCTTTTCTTAGAGCTTCAAGAAAGGACCTCTTGAAACCCATTATCATCATTTATAGTGACATTGGCCTCTACACTGATCATTGTCCTATTCTCAAAATTGGAGCTATCATGTGAACTTTGAGATAGTGAGCTTGACCAGCCAGGATGGGTATCAGTTTCACTGGTATTTGGGGTGGGATCTGGGGAGACTTTTTTTTGGAGGACTTCTAATCATTGCCTATGGGAAAAAGCTTTAAACTAAAACAAAACTAAAACAAGAAAGGATAATACAATGATAGCAAACCGTCTGCACTCTAAAATGGGGAAAATTTCAGGATCAAAAGAAACACCACAGTATTGCCCTGAGGATGATTTGAGCAGGATTGCTTCGGTACAACTACTGATTAATTGAAATAATAGTTCGCCAGAAATTTATTTTAAATTTCTTAAAATGTTGCTGCTGTATGTTGCTGCTCTTTTGAAGAAAGAGCAGCAACATACAGCATTATGTTTTTATTTATTTTTATATCTGCCCTTCTAATGCCTTCTTCTTCTTCTATTTCATAGCAGGCGGGTTTTTCAGTTGATACTATTTAGCCCTTTTCCTTTTGCTTCACTCCGTGGGCTACAGAGCAACTGGCTTGGTTGTCACTTATTTATTAGATATTCTAAGACATCTTTCAGTAGATCTTTCGACTCAAGGAGTTCAAATATAAGATGATAAATATCGATTTCTGTGCACTGTGTGCAGGTATAGTCGGCTAGGCTCGTGGCTGATAGTGACATTTTGTGGTGTTTGAAGCACTTTAACAGTTTACAATGCAAAGTATGCTGTGCAGACGTCAGCATATTACATTCAAACAGGCAGGGGTCAATTCTTTCATTATTCATAATAAAATACCTGCAAAGAGGGGACAGGGGAACTGAACCACTTGAATTAGGAAACTGATACGAGAATGCAAGAAAGTTTAGTCCATTTGTTCCAGAACGAATTCTATGATAAATTTTAGAAAAGTATTTATTGGGACAGGGGGAAAGAGTAGGATTATTCTTATTAAACATAATATCTGATAGTCTCCAAATATTTCTAATGGGGATTGGTCTCCCAATTGGCTTGTCAATATCTATAGCAATTTTTGCTATTTCATCAACCTGATGATTACTATTTATACCAGAGTGGCTAGGAATATACTGAAGATAAGTTCTTATGCTACTTGAAGCAAGATTATCTATAATACTAAGACAATGATAAGTGTCAATCTCCAGCTTATACTGAGCAGCTGAAGACAGCAACTCAAGGCTTGATAAAGAGTCAGAATAAACTATAATATTGTTTGAATTAGCAATCAAGGGTTTATTTTCTATAAGGTGTTCTAATACCATGATTATGGCATTTAACTCTGCAGACATTATAGATGCTTTATTATACAATCTCTCACCCATTGCAATTTTCAGGTGAGAAAGAAAGGCACCACTTGCTACCTTCTGATTCATTTTGGACCCATCAACAAAGATTTGGAAATGGTTTTTATAAGTAATTGTATTAAGTTCAGCAAATCTTTTCTGGACAAAAGCGATGGGGGTTAAATCTTTAGTCCACTTTGAGAAATCAGTATTTACTATGGGGATTGACCAATTCCATGGAGGGGATTGGGGTAAATTAGGTGCAATAGACTTTGTGGGTACAGGGAACTTCTTCTGAATATTGGCATACTCATCTGCAATGCCTCTATACATGGCGGGATTTCTTAACCAATTATGTAGGGTGTGTGAGCTATTTCATTCAATTTTTGTAAGATGTTTTATCAAGAGAAAGCTATGTCTCTCCTTTATTGTTGTTAGTCAACTCTCCATAAGCAGAAACTTGGTGCTTGTGGGTTTCCTAAGACCAAATATGAGACGCATTATATCGTTTTGTATTGTTTTAATTTTTGCATCTGGGTCTTTGCACATGCACCATAGACGATGAGCCCATAGTCAATATGGAGTCTTATATGTGATTTATGAAACTGGAGTCAGGTTTTCTCTTTACAGCCCCAGGGTGTGGACAGAAGTCTTTTTAGTATAATTGTTTTTCTATAGCATATTTTTATTGTGTTTGAAATGTGGAGGTGGAAATTAAGTTTTTGGTTAAGCATGAGACCTAGGTAATTAATATGATTATCTTCTGGAATAGTTGTTCCATTTAGAGTTAGTCTTGCATTAACATGATTTCACTTTCGGTGAAATTGGATTATTTTTGACTTGGTAGGTGCAATGGGTAAATCTGAATGTTGAGAGAATTTTTCAAATTGGAAAAGTGACTTTTGCAGCTTTGACTGTGCAATCTCAAAGGGGTTGCCAGATGACCATAGTACCAGATCATCAGCGTATCGTATATTCATGTGGGGGAGGTTCATGTCCCAGAGATATAGGGCAAAGAGGAGGTAGCTGAGGACTACTCCCTGAGGAAGGCCTTTGGTTATTGTCTTTTGGGGTGAAGAGGCTGAAGCTACACAAACAATGAAACTTCGCAATTCTATGAAAGATTTTATAAAAGATACTTGCTTTTGGGGGGGGGGGGTTTCAGTCCAAGGTTTGCAAGTTTAATTAAAAGGATTTGATGGTTCACATTGTAATATGTCCCTTCAAAATCTAGGAAAGCTGCAACTAGGACATTATTTTTGAGAATGATTCATTTATTGCATTTGTTAACAATATGAAAGTATTTGTTGAAGAATGGTGTTTCCTGAAGCCAGTTTGAGTGTGAGGGATAATATTATTTTTTTTTTAACAAAGCAGAGGAGCCGGTAATATATCATTTTCTCCATTATTTTTCCCATCACATGAGTAATCATTATGGGCCTATAAGACTCAGGGTTATTTTTGGGTTTATTTTTCTTTAGGATTGGTAGGAGAGACGAACATTTTCAGATATTGGGGAACATAGATGAAGCACAAGCATGATTATAGCAATTTAGAAGTTCCTGTTTGTATAAAGGGGTGAGATTCTTTATCCATGTAGGGTGTATATTGTTATAGCTGCCGCTAGTCTTGGTCCTAATATGATGCATTGCATTATTCATTTCCTGGATTGAAAATGGGTTGGTTAGATACTCAGATCCTGGGCATGGTTGGTAACTTGGGTTCATAGGAATCGGGGGCATTTCGCTACAATTATTTGATGTTAGCTTATTAACAAAAAGAACGGCAAATAGCTTAGATTTTTCATTATCATTGTCATAATGCGTATTATTATGTATAAGCTCATACAGGAGCGTGTTGGGGGAAGTCTTTTTCCCACAGATGTGGCAAATGACTTTATTTATAATTGGCTCATGTGTTTCACTGGAGACATTATTTGCAAAATTATTCCAGTAGTTATATTTAGTATTTATTATGGTCCTTTTTAGATTAGATTCTGCTTGTAATTTTTTTAAATATGTAGTAGGTGATGTTTTTTTAAGAATGTTCTCCTAGCTGCCTTTTTTGTTTTCCATTTATTTTGGCACTCATTTCTCCTCCATGCTTTGGGAATATGTTTAGGGAAGATTTTCCTGGGTGTTGTCCTGGGGATAGCATTAATAGCTGTATTTATTAGTAAAGATGCCTAAACTTTAGCATGTGTGTCAGCTGTTGTGTTTGAAATGCATGAATTTTGGGTGAAACTTGTAATTTCATCATTTAGCTTATTATGGAACATAGGGTAATTTGCTTTAGTGTTGATATATTTGGAGGTATGTGATAGGGTTTCAGCAGGTTCGTTTAGGGAGCAAACTATGGCAAAGTGGTCAGTACATAGACTATCAATTTTATTTATACAAATTTTATTCAGAATATTTAAAGATACAATTTATAGGTCAATTGTAGAGAAACTGCCACTTTTGGGGTTGAAACATGTATTCAGATTTAAAAGGGTAGTAATAGCTAATTCATTATTATTTGAAGCCATACGCTCAATGAACTTACCAGCTTTATTTGCTGGTTTATTCACCCAAAAAGCTGTGGGCATTAAAGTCTCCACAAATAATGATATTTTTCAACATATTAGAATTATTTATATAGCTGAAGAAATCCATGGCATCTGTAGTTTAGCCATTAGGGTTATAAAAGCTTAATATGTAATTTTTGTATTATTCAGCAAAACACTGATACCAATAGCATCAAAATCATTTACAAAATCTGAGAAGTTTATGCCACAGAATTTTATATTATTTTTAACTATTAAACCTACTCCACCTCCTTTTCTCTCTGATGATCTATCCTTTCTTAGGATAGAGTATCCCAGAGACTTAATTTGTTGATTTTTGGTTAAATGAGTTTCCTGGAAGCAAGCAATATTGATGGAATTATTATTCATAAAAGATATTAGTTAGTTTAGCTAATTTTCTGTAAGTGATCTTATGTTCCACTGGAGTATTGATATATGTTGTGTTGTTGATTTATTTTTCATATGACTGTGTATCAATGTTCAGCTTTGTTGATAGTAGAGCAAAATCATTTTTTGCTTGAATGAGTATATAATTAGGGATGTAGATTTTTGCCGATTCAGCAATGATTTTTGTTTTCTGTTGTTGTTGTATATTCATGGCCTGAACTGCATTGCAGTTTAGAATGAATAAGCATGTATTTGGGGTTTGCATGTTTGGTTGTGCATCCAGTTTGTCAGTTAAGGGATTAATTCCTGGTAGTGTTTCTGGTTTGTTTCTTGTTGGGAGGGGGTGCCAGGCCGACCTCACCTCACTAGGCAAGGAGGCTTCTTCGCTTGGTGATTCTTTCTGATAGAGATGTGAGCTAGGGGGCTTAAAGGATGGTGTTTTGTAAGGAGTACTTGATGCATTGGGAGTATTTGACTTGGGAGTTTTATTTGATTTCAATATAGGTTTTATTTGGTGTGATTGGGCAGCATTTGCTTCCATAGCTGCAAAAGGGTATGGAATGGCCTTCTCTTTTGCTATTTGGAGTGTTAGTGGTCATTTCTTATATGCAGGGCATTGTGATTTATTGGTGGATTCAGGTGAGCCTTTACAATTGATACATGTAGGCTGAGTGTTGTTGCAAGTTGTCAACTCTTTAGGATGGGAGCCTTTACAATTACTACAGGCTAGGAGAATTTCATTGCATTTATTTGTTGTGTGTCCCAGTTTCAGACGCTTCTGACACTGGATAGGCTTTGGCTTGTATTCCTTGTGCGGTTTGATTTGCCCAAATAGGAATAACTTTTCTGGGATATTAATTTTTTTCTTCACTGTTGATAAGAAAGATCTACTTGTTTTTAATTCATTAGAGTTGGGTTTACCCAGTTGAGTGACATCTTCTGCAGAGATTGTGTTACCAGCCCTATCTGAGAGCCCTTCTTTTAACTCCTGAATTGGTATTTCTAGGAGAACATTATATACTACTATTTTTGTTGGGGATTGTTTCGGGTTCCATTTATATGAATTAATTGGGGTATTCAGAAGAGATTTTAGATTAAGTATTATATCTGTTGATTTCCGATCTTGGACAGCTATTAGCAAAGAACTATCACGGTGAATGTTAAGAGAAAATATTGATTTTAACATTTTGAAAATTGCAACCCTTATTGTAGTAATCTTTGTTATTTCAAAGGGGGTATTAGGAGTAATTTTGAGGTAAATGCCTAAGTTTTGGGAAGGAGAAACTTGAACAGGGGGAAGGGAAATACTTTTGATTGGGGAGCGTTTTTTCCTTTTTTTGGAGTTCCTAGAAAGGACCTCTTGAAATCCATTATCATCTGTGGTGACATTAGCTCCAACACTGATCATTGTCCTATTCTCAGAATTTGATCTTTCATGTGAGCTTTGTTATAGAGAGCTTGACCAGCCAAGATGGGGCAAAAGTGGATCAATTTCATTAGTATTTAGGGTTGGATCCGGAGGAACTTTTTTTAGGGGGAGTTCTTTGCATTGCCTATTGGAAAAAGCTTTAAACTAAACAGGAAAATATAGTAATATGATACAAGACCGTCTGCACTCTACTGTGGAGAAAACTTCACCATCCACAAAAGAAAACACCACAGTTTGGCCCGGAGGAGGATTTTGAGCACGATTGGTTCGGTACAATTACTGATAAATCGAGACAATAATTCACAAGAAATTTATTTTTTTGAGTAGTGATTTATTTATATTTTTTTCTTCTTCTTCTTCTAATTCACAGCAGTCGGGCTATTCAGTTGATACTATTTAGCCCTTTTCTATTTGCTTCACTCTGTGGGCAACAGAGCTACTGGCTTGGTTGTCTCTTATTTATTAGATATTCTCAGATATCTTTCAGTAGATCTTTCGACTCAATGAGTTCAAATATAAGATGATAGATATCAATTTCTGTGCTCTGTGTGCAGGTATAGTTGGCTAGGCTCTTGGCTGATAGTGAGATGTTGTGGTGTTTGAAGCATTTTAACAGTTTACAAAGCAGGGTATGTTGTGCAGACGTCAGCATATTACATTCAAATAGGCAATGGTCAATTGTTTCATTATTCATATTAAAATGCCTGCAGAGAGGGGACAGGGGAATTGAACCACTTGAATTAGAAAACTTATATGAGAATACAAGAAAATTTAGTCCATTTGTTCCAGAACGAATTCTATGATAAATTTTAGATAGATACTTATTGGGAAAGGGGGAAAGGATAGGATTAATCTTATTAAAATTAATATCTGATAGCCTCCATCGGTAAATATCTCTAATTGAAATTGGTCTCCCACTTGGCTGGTCAATATTTATAGCATTTTTCGCTATTTCATCAACCTGATGATTACCACTTATGCCAGAGTGGCTAGGAATATACTGAAAATAAGTTTTTATGCTACTTGCAGCAAGATTATCTATAATACTGAGACAATGATAAGTGTTAATGTCCATCTTATGCTGAGGAGCTGAGGCCAGCAACTCAAGACTTGATAGAGAGTCAGAATATTTGATAATATTATTTGATTTTGCAATCAAAGGTTGGTTTTCCTTAAGGTGTTCTAATGCCATGATTATGGCATTTAACTCAGCAGACATTATAGATAAATTATTAAATAATCTCTCGCCCATTGCAATTTTCAGGTGAGGAAGGAATGCACCACTTGCAACCTTCTCATTCACTTTGACCCATCAACAGCTATTTGGAAGTGATTTTTATAGGTAATTGTATTAAGTTCTGCAAATTTCTTCTGGACAAAAGCAATGGGGGTTAAATCTTTATTCCACTTTGAGAAGTCAGTATTTATTATGGGACTTGACCAATTCCATGGAGGGGATTGAAGGAAAGTGGGTGCAATAGACCTTGCTGGTATGGGGAACTTCTTCAGAATATTGGCATACTCATCTGCAATGCCTCTATACATGGCTGGATTTCTTAACCAATTATATAGTGTGTGTGAGCTATTTGATTCAATTTTCGTAAGATGTCTTGTCAAGAGAAAGCTACGTCTCTCCCTTATTGTTGTTAATCCACTCTCCATAAGAAGAAAGTTGGTGCTTGTGGGTTTCCTAAGACCAAATATGAGACGTATTATATCATTTTGTGTTGTTTCAATTTTTTGCATCTGGGTCTTTGCACATGCACCATAGACGATGAGCCCATAGTCAATATGGGGTCTTATATGTGAGATATATACATCCCCAGGGTGTGGAAAGAAGTCTTTTTAGTATATTTTTTCTATAGCATTTTTTTATTGTGTTTGAAATGTGGAGGTGGAAATTAAGTTTTTGGTCCAGCATGAGACCTAGGTTATTAATATGTTTATCTTCTGGAATAGTTGTTTTATTTAGAGTTAGTTTTGCATTAATATGGTTTCGCTTTCGGTGCAATTGGATAATTTTTGACTTGGTAGGTGCAATGGGTAAATTTGAATGTTGAGAGAATTTTTCAAATTGGAAAAGTGACTTTTGCAGATTTGACTGTGCTATCTCAAAGGTGTTGCCAGACTACCATAGCACCAGATCGTCAGCATATTGTAGATTTGTGTGGGGTAGATTCATGTCCCAGAGATATAGGGCAAACAGGAGGCAACTGAGGACTGCTCACTGAGGTAGGCCTTTGGTTGTTGTCTTTTGGGGTGAAGAGGCTGAACCAACACAAACGATGAAACTTTGCACTTCTAAGAAGGATTTAATAAAAGATACTAGCTTAAAACCAACAAAGAGAAAAATCTCTAAAAAAAGCAAACAAACAAGACTGTGGCCAGTGGAGAGAAAAGAAAAACAACAGAAACAAAACAACGTGGATATTTCGCCTGTATACAAACAAGGCGTCTTCAGCACGAAAGACACAAAAAAAAAAAAAAAAAACAAGATAAAACTAAAAACCAATAAAACCACCACCAAAAAAAAAAAAAAAATGTACAATTGGCGCAAACTAATCCACGTAGGGAAAAGATGCTAATATAGAGTTACTTCAGTGAGGACACCAGAGTAACTGAGGAAAAATAAAAAAAACTGTAAATTACTTTAATTATTCAGTTGGGAAATAATCCTTTTGTTAGCTATTACTGAAGCAAATCGTTTTGGTCTAACAGGTAAAATAGTCCCCTGGTGATTATTTAAAATCTTTACTCCCTTATCGACAATTGATTCACTCTTTAGAAGGTTATCATAAATTGGGTCAATATTTAAATTACCCGTGTCCCTATTTATGGAAAGGTTAGCAAACATATGTTTTTTAATTTCTATGGCTTCCCTGGCCCATTGGGTGTACCCCTTATCATTAGAAATAGCCAAGGCTTCATCAAATTTTAAAAAATGATCTGGTTGAAGCCAAATATGCTCTGCTAAAGCTGAAACAAAAGTTTCTGGAGGCTTGCTTAATTGTAGGGTTTTTTCTATTGAATTACGGTGTTCAATAAACCTTTCAACAAATTGTTGGTGAGTCCTACCAATATAGAACTTCCCACAAGAACACGGAATTTTATACACCCCACTTACTAAATTTCCCCGAGTTAAATCCTTACCAGAACTAAAAAAACTACTCATTGGCCTCAGCAATTGGAAACATGTATCAATACCAAATTTACGTAAAACCCGTTAAAGTTTCTCCCCCAAACCAGGTACATATGGTAATGAAATGAAGCTTTTTGATACAACTAAATCTAAAGACTGAGAAACCTCAATAACCCTACTACTATGTTTGGCCCGTCTATTTTCAATTATTTTATCAATGAACTTAATTGGATAACTATTACAAAATAAAATATCCCTCAAGTATAACAATTCCGAATCCAGAAATTCCTGGGAACAGATTTTAAAGGCTCTATCCACTAGTGAAATTACAACCCCCCTTTTCACCGACATAGGGTGGCAAGAATGAAAATTTAAATACCTATCATTGTGCGTAGGTTTTCTGTAAATCGAGAAAAGTAAATGGAAATCCCTTTTAATTAATAAAATATCCAGAAAAGGTAATTTATTATTATCCTCAAATTCAACTGTAAATTTAATATTATTATCAAAACTATTTAAATGCTTACAAAAAAGGTCTAAGGAGTCCAACCCATGTTTCCAAACGCATACCACATCATCCATGAACCTACCCCAGAAGCAAGGGGAGATTCTAAAACTGTTTATAGCGGAGGTTTCAATGGCATCTATGAATAGATTTGCCAATAAAGGAGAAAGAGAAGCCCCCATAGGTAACCCAAAAATTTGTCTATAAAACTCCCCTTGAAAACCAAAATAAAAAGAAAATTCATTTACCAGCATAATTAGTTTCATAATGACATCAATATCCAAACTGGCTAACGTCACATCCTGTATTAAATCAAAGTGTTTTTCTAATTTACTTTTTAAAATATCCTCGCACCTTTTTAAATCACAATTTGAATACATGGACACAACATCAAAACTGCAAAGAATTGAACTCTCCTCCAACGTGAAATTGCGCAATTTATTAGTAAGATCAGTCGAATTTTTTAAATATGATTTTTGTGTTCCCAAAAGTGGACGCAAAGCTACCGACAACCATTTTCCTAATTTTGAAACAGTTGACAGACAAGTTGACACAATGGGGCGGAGGGGGGATCCAGTCTTATGAATCTTAGGTAGACCATAGATCTTGGGTGCCGAACAACCCCTAGGATAATATTTGTTATAAAACTGTGGGGTAATGTGAAAACTAGCTTTCATACTAGCTTAGGGGGTACTCCAAGGTTTGCAAGTTGATTTAAAAGGATTTGGTGGTTCACATTGTCATATGCCCCTTCAAAATCTAGGAAAGCTGCAACTAAGACATTATTTTTTGAGAAAGATTCATTGATTGCATTTGTTAGCAAAATGAAGGCATCTGTTGAGGATTGGTGTTTCCTGAATCCAGTTTGAGTGTGAGGGATCATATTATTTTTTCAACAAACCAGAGGAGTCTGTGATTGATCATTTTCTCCATTATTTTCCCCATCACAGGAGTAATCATCATGGGCCTATAGGACTCAGGGTTATCTTTGGGTTTATTTTTTCTGTAGGATTGGTAGGAGGGACGAACATTTCCATATATTGGGGAACATAGAAGATGCCCAAGCGTGATTATAACAATTTAGCAGTTCTTGTTTGTATGAAGGGATGAGATTCTTTATCCATGTAGGGTGTATATTGTCATAGCTGCCGCTAGTTTTGGTCCTAATATGCTGTATTGCTCTATCTTCTGAAAATTTTTTTTTTGATGCCTTCTTCTTCTTCTTTTTAATGCCTGGACATGATAGCTATAGGCAACTTTTTCTTCTTCTATAGGCAACAAATCATATAAAAATCACTTATTCATTTTCTTCCCACTAACATTATTTGGCATTATTAACCAGTAGTTCGTGATAAATAAGTCGGAAAATAATGTAAAAGCTGACAAGAAAACAATTTGAACCTAATAACCAAATTTTTACTTTCAGCAGTAATGTAGGCCTAAGTTTTGTTAATAATAACATTTTTGGGCCACTTTCATTTAAATCTCCTATTCCCCGACCTTGTACATAATCTATAGAAAAAATTTCCCATTAGGAGGGGGAGGGGTGCATTTTTATGGTAAGAAGATTGTATATAGGGATTTTTCTTAAGAAGAAATAAATTATACCACAATTTCTTTAAATCTTTATGTTTCTATCCCAGAATTAGCCTTCATACTGGGTTACTAATTGTTCAAGCATTAGAAGTTGTAAGGATAGGCCTAGATATTTAAACAAATTGATTTGGCTCTCCCGAATTTTAGCAGAATATTTTTTCCATTAAATTTCTTTCACCTAACTGACAATTTTGCAAAACCGTAAAAAGATCCTAAAACTACAGTTTAAAATATTACACCCACTGAAAATATTACACGGGTGAAAGGAACAGAATAATAATTGTGAGGGGAGTGCTGGGTAAATACGTATGAGGATAAAAGGTGGTATAACAAGTACAAATATCAGATAAAAAAAAGAACTTAAATTTTACACACCAAATGAAACAAAAAATTAAATGGTAACAATTCCTGAAAAAAAAAATCAATTTCTTCAATATAATATGCGTTCATCATTAAGTATTTAATAAATATTTATACAGTATTTCTCAAACCAAAAAAAGCAAAAAAAAACTTAATTTAAACTTATGATTTGGCTCTCAAAACCATTCCCCTTCTTTAGAAGTTCAATTCCAAAACCCAAAATCATACTGAGCGTTCCGTTAAACAACTTCAAATATAATTCTTGGCTAATTTTGTTAAGATTGTCTGGACCACGAATGATGTAAATGCAAGAATCTTATAGTATTTGGAATACTTCATTCGAAGTGGTTTAACCTAAATGCTGCAAAATGATACTTTTGTAAACATATGAAGAACCGTTTATGCTTAAACGGTATCAGTCTGGTTTTTATGCAAAGTAACAGAGGAGACAAAAATTAACAGAGAAGAGTAGCGATAAATTATGGTATGTAAAGTAATGTTTGCTAGGGATACTCACTAAGGATGACACTGTGGTTGGGTGATTTTCGGGGAATTTTCGGGGATTCGGGGAACCAATTCGTTTTCGGGGAGACACATAGATTTTCGGGGAAATCCCCGAAAATTCGGCGATAGTGGAAGCCCTGGGCTGCCTACAGTGTTTGAAAATGTCATAAAAAGTGTCGCAAAAATACTGAAACCGTCCAAAATCTGAGAACCGGGATCTGGTTGATTTTAAGGCCTCAAAGTACTAAAAGGGCTCAAAACAGCCCATTAAAAGGAAAAGTTAAAACAGCTGCGTTTTTTTATTGCAGTTCTTCAGGACGGTCTAATCACTGTTTTTAATTAAATTGGTTTTCAGGCAATGGGTTTTGAGCAGGTTCGAAAAAAAATCATTTTCAACTCCTCCGTGGTCAACTCAGCAAAACTTTAAAGCGTTTTTATCTTAAAGATTTCAAGCGTTTTAAGTACGTGTTCCTCAAAATTGTAATGCGCCAGAATAAAATGGTTGAAAGCGAGTTCTGAGAAGAAAATAACCCATGCTAAACACGGCGATCAAAACGATAATCTGGACAACAAATGTGGAACTCTGTGTTGGATGAGGGCGGTCTGAAAACAAGGCTTTGGGCATGGCAAAAAGAAATCAGAGGCTGCGCTTCTTCAATGTGCTGGCGATGCCATTTGAACCCAATTCGGGTCACAAACAAATTGTTTTTGCTGTTTTAGAGTGACAATTTTTTATGCTGTAAGACAAAATGATGACTCTTGATTCCTAAACGAAATTCGTAATTTCATGAGAAATCCATGTTTTTATTCAAGAAAACGACGGCTATCCCTTTCAGTTCCGATGTCCATGGCATGGGTTATACAATCTATGTTGATATGGATGAATCCATGACAGTGACAACCCTAAGTCCAGGTCCAAAAGGGAAACTGGACCCTCTTTATTGATATCACGCCTCCAAGTAATAAATGTAGGTACTATTGTTGATAATTATGTAACTAAAATGAAACAGCAATTTCATCAAGCTGAAAAATAAGCAGCTGAAAATTATGCTGAATACTATGGAAAAAGGCAGATCCACAGAAAAGAAGTATTTAATGCTGCAAAGTACAGGTAAATATTTAAAGTACGGATAAAGTATTTAAAGTAAAGATGAATTTAAAGAACAGTTTATAATAACAAACTATAAAGTAAGGAGAGACTCGGCAGAATAGTAACCAAAACTCTAAAAAACCACACTTTGACAACAAGAGATAAGAAAAAAACTTTTTTATTCTGATTACAAAAATATATAAAATTCAATAAGGTTAATGTTGCCAATCAAACGCTGTAAGCCTAAGAAAATTTACACGATTTTTAAAAGGGGGTGGGGAGAACCACCCAAAGTTTGACTTTTTGTCCTAAGTCAGCTGACTTATAGTCAGCCAAAGAGTGCACGTCCTGCCCATAACCCACCAAAATATTCCCATGTCCTACCGGTGGGGCGTGTGCCCCACGCTGGGAATCTCGGAAATTTACCTACGGTATGATGAAAATATAATAATTTAGAAACAAATTAGGCTATATATTTGCAAATTAGGGGTGGGGATAAAATATAGTGAGTCTGCATGAAAAATGTGTTAGCTATGATTATTTTGCATATTATGAAGTAAGAATTGTTTTCTAACTTCATGTTTTTCAAATACTTTACTTTTATCAGTGTTACCAAGTTAGACTGTGAAAATAAATAAGCAAAACTATTCAATCAAATTCCAACAATTAAATTTTAACAATAAGTAATTCAATAAAATTCCATAAAATCCTCTCCAACCCCTATGAAAGATGACCAACTAGTTTCCGAAAGTGGTTGGCTTAGCAATTGCAACCAAATTTTCGGCAATTGTGACGAGTCCCTTAATGCCAAATTTGAAGTAAATTTGCGACAAGTGCTTAATTCGTCAAAACGTAACAAATCCACCGTTAACATTGCAGATTCTTGTATTTCACTCAAAAAGAATATACATTTTGGACTTAATGCTATAAAGGGTAAGCAAAGACAAAGATCGAGAATGACCACCAAATTACAACTGGGCCCCGCCTATGGGGCCTAGGCGGGGTTCTGGGTCCCGCAGGTTTTCCATAGGGATTTTTTAAAGAAATTTTTCTTTTCCTCGCAGCAGTTCTCTTGACTTCTTGCAGCATAGCTTGATGATTTATTTTACGGTTCTCAGATTTTGGACGGTTTCAGTATTTTTGCGACACTTTTTCTGACATTTTCAAACACTGTAGGCAGCTTTTTAGTTCGTGGAACTTGTTGCATGCTGTTTTTTATTCGTGAACCTTGTTGCATGTTGATGTTTTCTCTTCGTGAAACAAGTACATTGATTTTTTTTCTCCTCCTAAAATTAATTTTGTCCATGGAACATACTGCATGCATATTTTTCTGATGCTGGAACTTGTTGCGTGCTGATTTTTTTTTGTTCGTTAAACTTGTTGCATTTTGCTTTTTTTCTATTCCCGAAACTTGTACACTGTTTTTTTTCCTCGTGAAACTGATTTTGTTCAAGGAACTTGTTGCATGATGGTTTTTTGTTCAGGAAACTTGTTGCATGTTGATTTTACTCTTCGTGAAACTTGCACATTGATTTTTTTTTCTTCTTCTCTTGAAGCCAATTTAGTTCATGGAACCTAGACCGTGCTGATTTATGTTTGTGGAACTTTTTGAGTGCAGATTTTTCTTCGTGAAACTTGTTGCATGCTGATTTTTTTTCTCTTTGCAAAAATTAAACAATGATTTTTCTCCCCGTTAAACTGATTTTGTTCGTAGATCTTGTTGTGTGCTGATTTTTTGTTCCTGAAACTTGTTGCATGTTTATTTTTTCTCTTCGTGAAACAAGTACATTGATTTTTTTTCTACCTAGTGAAACTAATTTTGTTCATGGAACTTATTGCATACATATTTCTTTGTTCGTGATCCATGTTCAATGTTGATTTTTCTCTTCGTGAAGCTTCTACAATGATTTTCCTCATTGAGAAAACTGGTTTTGTTCATAGAACTTGTTGCATGCTTATTTATGTTCGTGGAACTTGTTGAGGGATGATTTTTTGGTTTGTGAACTGGTTTTGTTCATGGAACAACTTGTTGCACGCTGATTTATGTTCGTGAAATTTTTTGAGTGATGATCTTTTGTTCGTCAACCGTGTTGCAGTGTGATTTTGTTTATTCTCTTCTCGAAACTTGTACATTGATTTTTCTCTTCGTGAAACTGATTTTATTAATGGAAGTTGTTGCGTGCTGATTGTTTTGTTTTGTTCGTGGAACTGGTTACTTGCGGTTTTTTGATTCGTGAAACTTGTTGCAGGTTGATTTTTTCTCTTCGTGAAACATGTACATTGATTATTTTCTCCTCCTGAAACTAATTTTGTTCGCGGAACATACTGCATGCATATTTTTTTTTATTGTGGATTTTTGTGTGTGCTGACTGTTTTTTTGTTCTTGAAACTTGTTGCATGTTGATTTTTTTTCTCTTTGCGAAACTCGTACACTGATTTTTCTCCTCGTGAAACTGATTTTGTCCAAGGAACTTGTCGCGTGCTGATTTTGTTCATAGAACTTTTTGCATATTTTTTTTGTTCGTGAAACTTGTTGCATGTTGACTTTTCTCATCGTGAAACTTGCACATTGATTTTTCTCCTCTTGAAGCTGGTTTTCTCCATGAAACTTGTTGCAAGCTGATTTGTCTGTATGTGTAACTTCTTTTATGCAAATTTTTCTTCATGAAACTTGTTACATGTTTATTTTTATCTTTGTGAAACTTATACATTGATTTTATCCAAATGAAACTGGTTTTGTTCATGGAACTGGCTACATGTTAATTTTTTTATTCGTGAAACTTATTGCATGTTGTTGTTTTTTTTTTCTTCGTGAATTTTGTAGCCTACATCGATTTTTTAGTTTTTCCTCGTGAAACCAATTTATAGATAGAACATGTTGAGTGCTGATTTTTAGATATGTAAAAAAAAGTTGAAAAAACTAAAAAAAATGGAGGGGGAGGGGTCCAAAAATTGGGGGGAGGGAGCTCCTTGGAGGTGTTGCACTGTGATTTTGTTTATTCTCTTCTCGAAACTTGTACTTTGATTTTTCTCTTCGTGAAACTGATTTTGTTAATGGAAGATGTTGCATGCTGATTGTTTTTTTTGTTCGTGGAACTTGTTGCTTGCTGTTTTTTTTATTTGTGAAACTTGTTGCAGGTTGATATTTTCTCTTAGTGAAACATGTAAATTGATTTTTTTTTCTCCTCCTGAAACTAATTTTGTTCATGGAACATACTGCATACATATTTTTTTTGATCGTTGATTTTTTCGTGTGCTGACTGTTTTTTTTTGTTCGTGAAACTTGTTGAATGTTGATTTTTTTTTCTCTTCGCAAAGCTCGTACACAGATTTTTCTCCTCGTGAAACTGATTTTGTTCAAGGAAGTTGTTGCGTGCTGATTGTTGTTCATGGAACTTGTTGCATGATGGTTTTTTCTTCATGAAACTTGATTTTTTTTTCCACATAGTGAAGCTAAATTTGTTCATGGAACTTATTGCATGCATATTCTATGCTCGTGATTCATGTTACATGTTGATTTTTCTCTTCGTGAAATATCTGCAATGATTTTTCTCATTGAGAAAACTGGTTTTGTTCATAGAACTTGTTGCATGCTTATTTATATTCGTGGAACTTGTTGAGGGATGATTTTTTGATTTGTGAAACTTGTTGCAGCCTTTTTTTCTCTTCGCGAAACTTGTACATTGATATTTCACCTGGTGAGACTGATTTTGTTAATGGAACTTGTTGCGTGCTGATTGTTTTTTTTAGTTTGTGGAACTTGTTGCATGCTGTTTTTTATTCTCGAAACTTGTTACATGTTCGAATATCAAAGGCATTTGAGCAGTGATATGTAGTTTCGGCCTCCTAATGTGTAGGAAAAATTATCGGTTACCCCCCACCTCCCTTTCTTTGTAGGTGCCTATAGTGTGTCTTTTTTGTTTTTAATTCTTATATGTTTTATAGTAAACATCAATTCATGTCTATGACCACTTGAGAAAGTAAACATTATAGATAGGAACTTATCGTACGAAGATAAATCCTATCACTTTCTGTTTATTTTAGACCTGGTATTTTATTTTCGTTGCAGAGAGAAAAGATTCATCCGGCTGCTTATTCTGAGGAGTGCTTTGTTCTGAGAAAGAATACAACGAGGCTTATCAATGATGTAAAAATGTCTAGACAGAAACGAGACGGTAAAGTAAAATATTATGAGGGTTTGGACGTCCAGCTCAGACGTCTGTTTTGAAGTGAATTCAATTGGTGGACGCCCAGGCAGACGCACAGGGTTTTCTTGGGTGCTAGGTAAAAAAAGATATGAGTTAAAATAACAAGGGGTTAAGCACTGCGTGTTTGAAGTGTGAACAATTTATTACACCCAGTCAATGATCGTAAAGACGGTCATGCCTCCATAAACTGGATGGAGGATGGAAGGAATCCCCAATAATAGACTGGTTCGAAGGACTGGCGAAAAAATAAAACATTTCACAAAACGAAACCTGTTACGCTGAAATAAAACAAAATATGATGAAAATAGAATACTTTATTAGCAAAATTGTGAAAACTACAACTTGGAAATATGCTCCCAGAACGCGGAAATATCCTCAAGAATCGCGTTAAAATGGACTGGGCCATCTGCCTTTACTGCCGCCCGCCACATGTACTCTACTAAGTTTGAATGTAAATGATGGCGGGATGTACCTCGGTGCCGTTTGTTCCTCTACTTTCTGGAACCCCACATTCTCTCTACTTTTTGGGTAGAGGCACCGGTTTTACGGGGTGTTCCCATTTGAGCGCTTTCCCATTTGAGCGCCACGGAATTTTGTTCCATTTGAGCGCCATGGAATTTTGTTCCCATTTGAGCGCCACGGAGTACCATTTGAGCGCCAAACCCAAAATTGTGATTTTGCGGTGGATGAAGCGTGGTTTGCTGCCACATTGACCTGTAGAAATATTTATTGCCACGAAGACAACGAACAAAACTGAGGATTTTATTGGGTCAATGGTTGTGAAATAACTCTGTACTGAGAGTTAAGAAGCTAAACGTTTGTTAAGCTTGTGAAGAATATAAGTGAAGATTTTACGCAGGTTCATAGGGTAAGAACTGATTGCCGCTGAAGAAGGCTTGCTGGTCAAGTCGAAATATTCGGCTCTTTTTTTAGAGTTATTTCACAACGATCGTTTAGAAATGGAACGAAATCACCCAAAAATCGTGCCAAAAACGGATAATTCAAATATCCGTTTGCCAGGGAGTTTGCCAGGGAGAGGAGGGGCTTGTTGCTCTCCATCATGTTTGAATCC
>JAQQPU010012423.1:0-16165 GCA_029168905.1 Artemia sp. Kazakhstan ARC1039 | reverse complement strand
AATTAGTATCATAAACTCTTGCGTATTCAATATGTTGCCTCTTCACATTAAACGACAGAGGAACCCTAATAATCCCAATTTAACAAGCGTGACAGGTCATAAGTTAAATGCAAAAGGGTCAATTTGGCTAAACTTAAAAAGAGACAATAGAACGTTCATGACAAATTTTATTATATGTGATAATTTCCCATATGAAGCTATTATAGGGGCAAATATTCTAAGATCTAATAGAATACTATTAGAGGTAGCCAACGAGAAGCTTTTCTACCCAGCTAAGGTAGGGGAAGAAATTTCTACCTTAAGAAATCTTAACAGAGGTTACGAAGACAACATAACAGTAAACAAAATTTCTAGTGGTATAATGTCGAAGTATTTTGAACCTCATGTCTCGCAAAGACATGGCATAATTGGAAATTTGTTCAATTATCCTGAGAGATATTGCAGAAATGAAGTAAATTTAAACAATAAAAGTAGTGAACCTGCAAAAATAAAAATAGGAGACATGCGACAGTACAGATCAAACGAAATTAAGAAAATAGTGGAATTGTGGAAAAACATAATAAAACCCAACTTGACGCCAAAAGATACAGAAATGGCGCAGCATAGCGCCAGCATGAATCTAATAAACAATGAAAATGAAGAGAAATATTACGGATTTGCGATAAGGAAAACAAAAGTCCCTCCCAAAACGATGCAAAAAATTCAAATATCACAGATGATCGAGCCAGTGGTTAGCAAATCAGAAATATGGTTTGCGACACCGTCTGAAATACCTGAAAATCTGTTATATGAGGAACAGATTATATCTTATGACAAAGGGGAAGGTTTTATTTGGGTAACCAATAACCATGAAAATGATACAATTACAATTAGAAAGGGGACGTGTTTAGTCCAAATCCAGGTTTTAACGGAAAATGATTTAAATACATGGGAAAATTCTAAAAGAAACCTAGTTAACGGTATCAAAACTTCAAATAACGAATATCCTTTAAATCACAATTTTTAAACAAATTTAATATGGATCATATGACGGACTTGGAACATAAGAAAAAATTATGCGAATTATTATGGAATTTTAAGGATGTATTTTCTGCATCTGAAGATGACATCGGGTTAATACCATTTTACGAACATTCAATTTTAACGACTGGTAATCCCGTAGCAAAACAGCCATATCGTGTGCCATATAAGCACAAAGAGTGGTTAAAAAATAAAATCCATGAATTAGAAAAAAAACAAAATTATACGCCCAAGTATAAGTCCGTATAGCGCACCAATGATTTTAGTACCAAAAAAGAATGGAGATCTTAGACTCGTAGTAGATTATAGGGCTCTCAACAAACAAGTAGTTAGCGATAAATTTCCTCTACCAAGAATAGACGAAATTCTTGACTCGATTACAAGCAAAAACAAAATTTTTAATTCTTTGGACCTTACCCAAGGCTACCACCAAGTGAAAATAGCCGAAAAGGATTTCCATAAAACTGCATTTTCAGCATCCGAATATGGTTCTTATGAATACTTGAGAGTACCATTTGGGCTTAAAACAAGTTCAAGCGCGTTATGCAGACCCCTATTGCACCTGTTAAGGGGATTAAAGAATATAATTCATTTTGTTGATGATGTTATATGCGTGGGACAAAACACTGAACAATACTTAGCAACATTAGCTAAGGTGTTCGAGAAGTTCAGGCAAGGCAATTTAAAATGCCGGCCTGAGAAAGTAAATTTATTTCAATCTAAAATTAAATTCTTAGGAGTAGTAGTAACCCAGGGAGAGATATCCTCAGACCCTGATAAAATAAAATATGTTGAAAACCTCAAGCCCCCCAGAACTATGAAAGAATTAAGGGATATTTTAGGACTTACTGGCTACTTTAGAAAATTCGTACGCAATTATGCCCAAATTGCGAAACCCCTCACGGAATTAACCAAAGGAAACTCCCATAATTTTACCTGGTCCCAGGAAGCTCAAACTTCCCTAGACCGACTCAAAAAGGCGCTCACTTCTGAACCAATTTTATCACTCCCTAATTTCGAAAACGGAAAATTCATCGTTACCACTGATGCTAGATCAAAGGGCATAGGCGCTATCCTTTCGCAAATAATCCCGGTAGAAAACCCTAACCCTCCACAGGGAACGCCTAACAAATAGAAAAAGTTATATGCTATTCAAGTAAAACTTTATCAAAGGGTGAAAGTAGTTATTCCGCCACAAACTTAGAATTGTTATCTATTATCTACCACTTGGACAAATTTAGACATTATTTAATTGGTAGAAAATTTATATTACGATCAGACCATAAAAGCTTGCAGTACCTGCGCACATTTAAAAACCCCACGGGCATTCTAGCTAGATGGATTATGAAAATCCAAGACCTAGATTACGAATTTGAACATTTAAAGGGAAAACAAAACTTAGCTTGCGACCTTTTAAGTAGATACCCAGAAAATATTCCATCGGAAGCTGAAGAAAATGAAGTTGACACCATAATTGCTAAGAGCAATCATGGATGTAAGAAAAACAAAAGAAAAGACGCAGTAAAAGAAAATAAGATTAACTATTGCCCCTTGTCTTTGGAAAATATAAAAAGAAAGCAAAAAAAGGACGAAATGTGTGTAGCACTAATCGATTATTTTGTGAATGATGAGGCTTTACCGGCTAAATTCAGAACTCTTAGAAAAGAGATAGATAATTTTTACTATGATCTTGATGAAGAAATACTGTGTAGAATTGTGACTGCTGAGACAAATAGAAACCAAACCTCGATAATACCTGTGTTACCACAAAACTTGATAGGGCCTGCATTTGAATATTTTCATTCGGACACGGGTGGACATTTAGAAGTTATGAAAACGTTCCATAAGTTAAAACAATACTTTTACGCACAATCTGCACTGACAAAACTTAAAGAATTTGTAATTACATGCGAAGCATGTAACTTTAGAAAAAAAACCCCAGCTTATCCAAATCCTCCAATGGGAAGGGTCCCGGTAGCAAATTACCCCTTCGATATTATCTCATTTGACCTATACGGTACAAGTGGAGGCTTACCTGTTTCTAGCAGAGGTAATACTTGTATTCTTTCGGTTATAGATCATTTTTCCGGATTTACTTTTGCAAAAGCATTAAAAAATCAAGGTGCTTATGCCACAAGTAAGGCATTAGCAAAATTATTTTTACAATTTGGCATTCCTAATAAAATTTTGAGTGACAACGGGAGCAATTTTGTTGCAAAAGTAACAAAAGATTTAATGAGTTTTCTCAATATAGAGAAAATGGTGACAGCGCCGTACCATCCACAAGCTAATGGCAAAATAGAAAACAGGCATAAAATATTTTCGAACGTATTAAGTATTTATACAAAAGACAACAGGAGCGACTGGGATAAATTCTTACCTTATTTAACTAACGTAATCAACACTGCTTATTCCGAAGCAACCAAAGACAATCCATTTTATTTACTTTTTGGTCGAGATTTTAGAATCCCGTACGTTGAGATTATTGAATCTCGGCAGTACTATAACGACTCAGAAGATTATAAACAAGAATTCATAAATAGGATGAGGAAAACTTATAAAATAGTTAGGCAAGAGCTGGAAAAATGTAAAATAAACCAAGAACTTATAAACCAACCCAAAGTTAAGGGGAATATAGATTTCAAAGTAGGAGACTTCGTTTACCTAAAGAACGAGGCAAAAACGTAAGTAAAAAAACTTTCCAACAAATATTCTGGACCGTACAGAATAGTCAAAAAGTACGATAATGAATATACCTTTAAAATGGAAAACCCCGATAGTGGAAGAACTTACAAGGCACATGTTAGCCGAATAAAAAGAGCCAAAACCTGACAGATGGAAATATCCATAACTAATGTAAAGACAAATTTCAAAGATAACAAATTTAACACCATAATAAATTTAACAGTGTGCAAGTAAAGTTAACCAAGTCAATATTATTGAAAAACAAAAATAATAATACGAATGAGGTCCCATGTGGCACATTCTGCCTACTAGGTTACGAAAAATTAACTATATCCCTATAAATGTGAATTAATCAGCTTGTCAACCTATAATGTACCAAGTTATCGAGATCAAGAACGGAGTTTATATCATGGGGAGGGGAGGTTCGGTTTTCCCTACCGACCGTGTTTTCAAAGAAAGTATCATCGATCCTATACGTATTGTTATTATACTTCGTCATTGGACACGAGGTGTAAGACAATACATAGAGAATCGCATGGAATTCAACTTATATTCTACAAATGAACTATGGAAATCACCCCCTACTCAGTATTAAGTTGGGTAATCAAAACCTAATTACACAGACCACGTTTCGTGGGAAGTCTGGGGGGGAGCTCGCCCATAGGCAACGTTTGGTTTGTTTGGGCGGTCTCGTCCCTCGGATTTTTCTATGAAATTCGACCCAGGTCCGAACAGAGATTGATGTCATCAAAAAAAAAAAATAAATTTTACTAATCGATTAATTTCTACCAATAAGAAGACTGCAAGGTGATGACGGTGATATCTTTACTAATGGTCTTATACATGGATTAAGTCGAGGCGAAATCTCCTCTCTACAATGGGCCTAAGAGTTTTCTAAGATGTAGAATCCCTACTGAAATTGCCTTCCACGTGAAGATTGGAAAAAACAAAAATTAAACTATGAAGAAAATTAACCAAAAGAAAATCAAATATGCCTAACTTGACTTAAAAATTTGATAATCGGACACTATTCATAGCTAGAGCTTGATCTGAATCGTGTTTTGCTCTAATTTTTAGGTTTTTAGTGTTTAATCTCCCTTTTTTACTTGCCGTTTTGTTCGTTTTTCTTGCTTAAAATATCAGTCAAATTCTTATTTAATTATTCTAATAATCAATTCGTACTCAATTTTTTACTTTAATTGTTTATTAAAATATAATTTCTCAATAAGATATTAATTAAAATTCAGTTATCTCAATTAAACTAATTAGAACCTGATAATTTATTCAAGTTAGACTAAGGTTTATGTTTAACTTGAAAAGTGAAAAACGTTTATTTTTGTCAATTTTTCCTGTTTCTCCCTTTTTTTAGTTCATGCGAAATTTATCTGAGCAACATGTACATTAAATTATCCAATTCTGATATAGTGAATACTAAAGAGATTTCCTCTTGAAACCTATATTTCTTCACCCCCATTATACCCGTACAAATTTCCGCCAGTTTTCAGTATATTTTGATAGAGCGAATCTGTTTTTATTAACTGAAGTAAACACGACTAGTTCGGAGTGTTGGGTATTTTGAAAAGAAGTTTGATTTTTAAACTATGAAATTCAGTAGGCCGTACCCTCATATTGGGCAGCTTAATAAAATAAAAAAAAACACCAGATCAGGGCTATCATGATTTCTTTTCCAAGAGAAACTATTGGTCCTATACCCAAACATGATCGTGGAAAGTCCTAACCTCAGCATTTCAGCTATTCAACAGCAGCATTTCAGCTAGCTTGGAATCCTGCATCTAATGACCTTATTCGAAAGGCAAATATGAGGCACCAATGTTGACTCGTAATTACGGAAAAATCCTGAGACTAAGAACACCTCTGCATTTCAACTGAGGTTAAACCCGGAGTCCCATGAGAACGTCTAAGCCAAGAAATAGGGAAGACATTAGAAAACGAGTGGGTAGAGAGGTCTCCACTCGTCCTTGTTATGTCTTGTTCCCCCATTGTAGTATCGTTTACGTAAAACCGTGTGGTTATGACGCTGCAACATGCTTTTCTTAAACAGCACGGACGTGCGTGAACAATGCAGGCATGAAATGAGTTGTAAAATTAGACCTAAAAAATTAACCATGTAGCATAAACTCTGTTTAAATAATTATTTTAAATCTAATTAACTAAGTGTTGAAAGAAGTTAAAATAAAGTGTATGTAGTAGTATATATTAGAAAGTATAATAAGAGTCCATACTTAAAGTTGAAGAATTAATATTTTATAAGAAACATCTATGTATTGAACTTCCCAATCGGAACAATTATAACCCAATTAATGTGTGAATTATTGTATGTGTATTTACTTCAAAGAACATGTGATTCTGCCGCGTTGTTTTTATTACAGGAAAGTAAATGGACACATTGGTCATTGAGTATTACAATGAGCTGCCCAGTACAGATACGACCCAGTAGCATCTATTTTCATCATATCTCAACCAACGAAGAGTACTCACCATAACTCCAGGCAACTTTCATCCCAGCTTCGTCTACGAGAACAACAGTTACCCTCGATCGTCGTTTCTTCGACCATGAACCATATTACGTATCAGGTAACACTATATTTGAACCTCAGTATCAAGTACTTTAACGAACTATATAATCACATAAATGCTGAGAAACCCATCGGTCAGTACAAGATATAAATACATAGATATTGCCTTTGATACTCACTATGGACCCCAGAATAATTTGACAGTATAGTGATAATATTTGAAGATAAACGATATTTAACGATATTTGAAGTTAAATGATACTTAAAGACATTTAAAGATATTTGAAGCTGAAATAAAGACAATTTGAAGTTTAAATCTGAGAACACCATCGATTAGCACACGATAAACGATATTTAACGATATTTGAAATTAAATGATACTTAAAGACATTTGAAGATATTTGAAGCTGAAGTTAGAGACAATTTGAAGTTAAATTCTGAGAACCCTATCGATCAGCACACGATAAACGATATTTGAAGTTAAATGATATTTGAAGATGTTTGAAGTTGAACTTAAATACAATATATTAAGAGAGTCACTATAGTATGACGACAACCCGTTTCAAAAGGCACAAATGAACAATTTTACGCGAGAATACATCCTCTATGTGCCTCAAAAATCCTAAAAATGATATGCTGAGAAGAAAAACACCAACACCTGTAGTGGGAAGAATCATTTCCCAGTTGACTATTAGAACGATATTTAACGGTCATTTCCCAGTTGACTATTGGGGAAAACTTGTCGTGTAAAGACAACTAGACTCGAACTGTTCCATGAAGAAACCATAACGTAAATGCTTCAAAATTTTTGCCAAGACAAAAAGAGTGAAGGACAATAATTTACAACAAAAGGGTGTAGTACACTAAGGACACGAAGGTGATGAATAGATGTGAATCTACATGTGTTACTTCCTAATAACTTTAACAATTCAAAATCGCAATAGTGAAAGTATTTTAAAATTACCAGTGAACATGGTGAACCCAATATTGTATGTTATAAATCATTCATGTATGTACCACAAGTAGAATTAGGTGTAATATTATCATGTTATTCATTTAACGTAGTGTAGATAGTATGTAGTACGTCATATAGACAGCAAAATAAAAAAAAAACTAATGTAAAAGTAGAATAGCCCCAACTTTGTTGGAAATGTAAAAATAATCAGTGCTAAATATAGAAAAAAAGCCTTAGTATAGTAGCTAACCTAGAACCATAAATAATCTTAGTCCGGTAGATGAATTTTAGATAGGGATGTAGAATAAAATAAGAAAAATAATTGAAAAATATTAAGCACTCCTAATAAGCAGTTACTAATGACGGGACGTCATTAATTGTTGGGAAGGGTGATGTGTACCAGGAGTAAAAGGCGATATATTTAAAATACAGGATTCTTTCCTTCTAAATATGATTCGGGCAGAAATTAAACGTCCCCTAATTGAGTTCAAAAACCGCTTCCAAGAGTCTAAATTCTTAATCAGCAAAAAGAGAAATTGCATTTCTAGCTTCAGTCCAACAACGAAGCTAGTCGTTCGAATTTCGCTAAGATAATTAGTAGCAAAAAACATGCTACGTACAATATTTCTAAGAAAGTTTAAATGGCAAAAACCGTGTGAACGCCTGAATCATCAGGAATATTTAAAAGAAATTATTGGACGAAAGACTTACATCCTTGGCCCACTTGAGCCAATGGCGAGCAGTCCGTACAGCGCAGGACGAAAGAATTGCGTTTGGTAGTGGAGTAGATGTGCTTTTGAATTTGAATCGTAAGTCTGACTTGAGAAGATCCGTTGAGATAGAAGTTTTAACTCTTTCATCTCGGTCACCATTATTGTCATTGAAGTGACCCGTTGCTGTGCAACTAAGTATGTAAGTTCAATAAATCTATTGTCTTTTTATCTGTTTTTACTTCATTTATATGTCTGCGTCTAGTCTAATAATAGGTAATTAGTTCGTAAGTCTCTAAGGTAAATGCTCCCAAAGGAATATGATCTCCAGATAGCCCGAGAAGAAGAGGCCACGTTTTTTTTATTCCTACAAACACCAAAAGTCGTTATCGCCACAGCTTAGAAAAAGTTTCTAACCCCTGCTAGCCTATAAGAATTCGGATCTCCTAAGTCAGATCTGATCGTACCGTGGGAACAAAGCTCTGAGACGTCAAAACTTATAGTTCAATAATTCTTAATTACTCATAAAACTTTACATAACACGTTTAAGCATTTCTTCGGAGTCTTGTCACAAGTCTGCAGTTTATACCATACTTCCCTACTCAGGACACAGAATTTAAAAGAGAAGATCATCGAAATACTACCGGATTCGAGGAAACATACTTTAACCGGACTCTGTGAAACAAGATGGGTGGAGCGCCACATTTCAGTCATGTGTTTTCTTGAGCTGTACTGACCAATCCTGTGATCCCTGGAAGCTCTTGAAGAAAACGGAAATGCAGAAACTTCTGCAAAAGCGGCGCAGTTGCTGGACACGATGAACCAGTCGCAATTTGTTGTGTATCTCCATGTGGTCAAAGAGCTTTTCGGCCTTACGCTTCCACTGTGCAAGACTCTTCAGTCAGTTAACTGTGATTTGGCAGCTGCATGCAGGCACATGGAAACTGCCCTTTCAAAAACAAAGGAAATGCGAGGAAATGCTGCTACTGCTTTCACGTCTATTTTCGACGAAGCTCAGCGTTTTGCCAGCGACTTAAGACTGGAGATGACTCGTCCAAGGACGAGAGATGGCCGGAGTATGCATGCAGACGATCCAGACCTTCTCAACCACTATAGAACCTCGCTCTTTATTCCTTTCCAGGACCACTTCACTTCAGAGCTGAAACAACGATTTGTGCTTCACCAGAAACTGCTGTCAAATCTCAGCGTCCTTTCTCCTGCCAAAATTGTTTCTGTCGATCTTAAGGCATTAAACCCGGAGTCATTGGTTGAATTGTATGGCGTAATTCTTCCCGAGCCGGATTGTCTGAAGCAAGAAATTGAGCTATGGCACATCAAGTGGGAGAATGTTCCGGTATCAGAGAGACCTACTTGTGCTGTGTCTTCGCTTCAGCCATGCGACGCCACCTTTTTTCCAAATGTTTTTCTTCTTCTAGCTGTTCTTGCGACGTTACCTGTTAGCACTGCTACTCCGGAAAGAAGTTCCTCAACGCTCAGAAGGCTCAAAACCTGGCTGAGAAATTCAACAGGAGAAGAACGATTGAGTGGCTTAGCCCTCCTTGCAGTCCATAGGGACGTTGACATCTGCCCAGACAAGGTCATCGACATTTTTGTAGGGAAGAAAAATCGTCGCCTGGATTTCGTTTTATAGATATTCGCCCTTACTAAAGGAAAGCAAGCATTATAACTAATATATGTAAGTCTAATGTGTTCCTTGCTCTTTCTTAATTTTATTATGTTAAAATCCTAGTAAATGGGTATATATCCCATTCTTTAATATTTTTATTAGATTCTTTTAAGCAGGAATATATTAGTCTTAATATATTACTTATAATGCTTGCTTTCCTTTAATAATAATAAAGGAAAGCAAGCATTATAACTAACATATTAGTCTTAATATATTAGTTATAATGCTTGCTTTCCTTTATTATTATTAAAGGAAAGCAAGCATTATAACTAATATATTAAGACTAATATGTTCCTGCTTAAAAGAATCTAATAAAAATATTAAAGAATGGGATATATACCCATTTACTAGGATTTTAACATAATAAAATTAAGAAAGAGCAAGGAACACATTAGACTTACATTCTACATGCATACGAAAAGCTTGAGCAAAGCCATAAACCCAACTGACTTCTATCGTCAGCGTCACACTATAAAAAGATATGTTCCCCCTCTATTTGTCAAACAAACGTAGCTAAATTCCATCCTTCTAAGAAAGGGTTTGTATTGCAAAATAAGAAATTTGTGTACAAAGATCAATTGATAGGGTTCAACATACCCTGAAAGGACATTGTCTTAAGCCGGATTCATAGCAACTTGATATTAATTCTAAAATTAGAAGGACATTTCTTACACTGGCGAAAAATACAAAATTCCACATTTTTGCAGATAAGAGCTTGAAACTTCCATTGTGGGGTTCTCTGATACGCTAAATCTGATGGTGTGATTTTCATTAAAGTTCTATGACTTTTACGGGTTGTTTTCCCCTTTTTTCGAAAATAAGTCAAATTTTCTCAGGCACGTAAATTTGATGGGTAAGACTAAACTTGATGAAACTAATATATTTGAAATCAGCATAAAATCTGATTCTTTTGATGTATCTATTGGTATCAAAATTCTTTTTTTTAGAGTTTCGGTTACTATTGAGCCGGGTCGCTCCTTACTTACAGTTCGTTACCACGAAATATTTGATTCACGGCACGCTCTGTTTGTGCTGACGACTTGAGTAGTTACTTAGTTTTACCTTCACTTATGTAGTAATGGGGCCTTTGCATTCTGAATCAGCGAGTAATAGGCACACGAGAGTCTGCAAGCAATACAAACAGCAAAATTCTGATTTAATTTGTTCAGATTTTGTATGGACAGGTTACAGTTTCCCATGCCAGGGCACCTAAAAGGGTTTCAACGGCGAGTGTTTTAGCGCCGATCGGGTACCTTTGCAAAAACTGGGACAGATATCTCAGATCATGTCTAAAACTGTTTACTACTAGCAAATCCACCATCCTCCCCCATGGGCACCCATAAGGGGGGCAGGGGGGGCACTCGCCCCCCTGGCTGAATGATGCTGCCTTAATTTTATATTTTCGTTCCAAGATTTCTATTATATAGCATTAAAAGTGCCAATTAGACCAGGTTTGCCCCCCCCTGGAATTCAGCTTATGGGCTCCCATGTCCTCCCCTGAAAAGCTTCCTTGTGCAATAAGAAGGTGACTGTCATCCTGCCATATCTTCGTACAGGCTTAGCATAAATGAAGGGAAATGGAAGATTAATTCTTACTCATTTCCTCCACAAATTCTTGTCTGTACCTATCTGAAGGTTAATGGATAATTTGATAAATTTGGGTATCTGACAGCCCCTCTACCCCTAAACAATGAACCACCGTTCCTCCTTCATAATAGCTGATGTGGAATTATAAACCAATGAGCATAATTTAATGAAAATCAAGTAAATCACCTTAGTTTAATGAAGTATTAAGACATATGCCTATATTAAGCATTTAGTTTGTACAGACTACGTAATATTTCGGGACAGAATGCGCCACCGCGCGGTATTACTTCTTCTGCAGCTGAGAAGATAAATTTATAGTTTTTCGAAACTTTGAAATCGATTAGCTATGTCAGTTCTAATCTTTAGTAAATTGGTAATCTCTGGGGGAAAACCATAGCTTGGCACAAAATAATAACAGAATATGCCAGTTTACCGTGGCACAGTCTTTTTGGCCACTTAAAAAAGGCACTAGAACTTTTAATTTCTGTTTGAATGAGCCCTTGTCAGATCTTCTATTTCCATTGACTCGATAAAATCACCCCTGGGGAGAAAACAACAAACACTTATTCATGATCTTTGTTCTGGAAAAAAAAATCCACAAAATTCTACATTTTGTAGATAGGAGCTTGAAACCTACAACAAGGTTTTCTGACATGCTTATTTTTATAAGGTGGTTTTTGGAACGATCAAATGTCAATTCGGGCGTTTTTCCCTCTTTTTCAAAAATCAAATTTTCTCAGGCTTGTAGCTTTTGATGCGTAAATTCAAACTCACTGAATTACATAAGTATATTGAGAATCAGCGCAAAAACCAAATTATTTTAATTTATTAATTGTTGCCAATTTATTTCTTAGATTTTCGATTAATATTAGCCCCAGTCACTGCTTAAGTGCAGTTCGTTATACCACGAACTGTTTGAATGGCAAATACACTAAATGAACTCCTTCTTTTGACGCACTGTTCTGCAAGAGTTCATCCATGATTCAAAGAGTGGGAATTGAGGCGATGGTATACCTACTAACATTTTGGCTATCCTTGATATGGCATTAAAATATAACAAACAAAAACATTATTAAATAGAAAGTCTTTGTCCCCTACTCTTTCCAATAAGTTTTAGCTTTTTGTTTCCAGTGCTGTAAGAACAAATGTTTAAACACGAGGCGAATGGAATGATATAAAAGGTCAAACTTCAGCATAAATATCGGAGTGTTAATGAGGGGACTTAATTTTATACTCTAAATAATTTCTATTCGTCATAGTGTCAAAATAATTTCTCTCTACTTTCAGTAGAATTCTTTAATTAGATAATATTCAAGTACTTTATTCTTATTCAACTCTCAAGAAACGTCACAGATATTTAGGTCAGCTTAAAAAAGCTTATGTAGTTAGGCCTATTTATTAGAAACTAGGTGGTGCTAATTAGGCTTAGTATTTTTTTGCTAATTACAAGCAATTTTGCAGCAATTTTAACTACTCCCAGTACGTGTTTATTCTCACACAATAAAGTGATTTTCATTTAGTTGTTCTTCTTCCTCCGTTTAGAATGGTTCAAGACCAAAGCAGATACCCAGTTTATGAGACCACAATCTTGAGAACGCTTGGAAGAACTAATTGAATAAATAATGCAAGTTATGTTGAGAAGTATGTTTGGTAAATCATGTTGGCTCAAAGAAAATCGAAAATCTAGGGGCCAAAGGAAACATAGTTATAAAGAACTAGATTTTTCTGTCTATTGCCAAAGAAATGTTGGGAATCGTACAAGGAACAACACATTCTTCCCCATTATTTATTCACCCATTGATGAAGATGACAACATTTTGGGGTCAAGATGGAAATTTACTATAAAATCTTTCATCTCACAGAAAAGAGAAATTGCTAGATGCTCATAAGAGCAAGAGAAATGTGTTCCAGTTTTTTTTAATAAAATTGTTATCCTCTGTTATCCTCTGGTGATTATCATCTTTATAAATTTCCTAGATCAATCCCACTGTGGCTCCAATAGCTTTGCAAGATACGTAACGTAACCCCCAATCTCACTCCCCGAATTATAGAAGCCTCTACTATGACTCCTTAGAATACTTATAACAACGTTTATCGTTTAAATATTCATTTCGTTACAGTGGTATTCCCATAATAATAACTATCTATGTTTCAAGCTAAAAAAGTCTTCAAATGCATTATTTGTATCCATAAGGTCTGTTATTTGTTATCTATTACACTTTTGGCACACTAATATATGTAAGACGACCTACGTTAGTCTCTTGAACGTAGCGCAGCCTCATCAATACCGATGATTAAGCACGGAACGACAGCACATCTAAACAAAATTAATGTACTATTATCTCACTAGCTTACTGCTCAACACGGAAAAAAAGAAGAAAAAAGCCGATCAACACCGGGCATTATCTACAAAGTTTTATAGATTTTCTAGCACTAGGGGCGTAGCTCCAGTATTTTTATTGGGGGGGGGGGGGAAGAGGTGGTCTACATCCAGATAATCTATGGGCATGGGTTATCCTTCAGGGGAAAGCAGTGATGGGTCCGGCTTCTTCAATTTGCTTGTACTTACAGTAAGTATTAAGCATCATTATATAAAACAAACAGTTCGTGGTAACGAACTGAAAGTAAAGAGCGACTCGGCTCAATAGGAGCTGAAACTCTAAAAAACGGATTTTGATACCAATAGATAGATCAAAAGAATCAGGTTTTTATGCTGATTTTAATATATAAGTTTCATCAAGTTTAGTCATACCCATCAACAGTTACGAGCAGTGGCGGATCCAGGATTCTTTTAGGGGAGGAGACACAAAATAGGTTTATCCGATAAACTTGCGTTAGGAGCAAGTTTAATTACCGCAATCTTGCGTTAATTAAGTTAATTACACTACTTTAGACTACGTTAGGGGGGCGCGCGCCCCCCTCGCCCCTCCCCTGGTTCCGCCACTGGTTACAAGCCTGAGAATATTTGTCCTATTTTTGAAAAAAGGAAAAAACATCCCCGAAAAGTCATAGAATCTTAATGGAAATCCCACCATCAGATTCAGCGCATCAGATAACCCTACTATAGAGTGTTCAAGCCCCTATCGGCAAAAATGTGGAATTTTGTATTTTTTGCCAGAAGAAAAATCATGAATGAGTGTTTATTTGTTTTTTTTTCACCAGGGGTGATCATATCGGCCCAGTGTCCTAGAATGTCGCGCAAGGGCTCACTCGAACAGAAACTAAAAGTTCTAATGCCCTTTTTAAGTGACAAAAAAAATTGGAGGGCAATTAGGCCCCCTTCCCGCGCTCATTTTTTTTTTCATAGTCACCACATAAAATTTGATATAACCAATTTTTTTAGCATATTCGAAAAATCTAATAACTATATCTTTGAGGATAACTTAATCCCCCACAGTTCCTGGGGGAAGGGCCGCAAGTTATGAACTTTTCCCATTATTTACATATAGTATTAGTTGTTGTGAAGTACAGACGTTTTCAGGCGGGATTTTTTCTGTTGTGGGGGTTGGGGGAGGGGATTACGTGGGAAGATCTTCCGATGGAAAAATTTTTCTTGGGGGAAGAGAATTTTCCATGAAAGGGATGCCGGATTTCCCAGTATTGTTTGAAAAACGATCAGGAATTAAATAAAAAAACGAGTTTTTTCAACTGAAAGTAAGGAGCAACATTAAAAACTTAAAACGAACAGAAATTATTACATATATGAGGGGGTTCACCTCCTCTTCAATACTTCGCTCTTTACGCTAAATTTTTTTTAGTACTTTCAAAAAGCTATTTATTCTAATTAAACGGCTTTTGTGATTCTGGGGTCATTCTTAAAAAATTGGAACAAATCTCGAACTTTAGCGTAAAGACCGAGGTATTGACGAGGGGCGAACCCCCTCATAAGCGTAATAATTACTGTTCGCTTTAAGTTTTAATGTTGTTCCTTACTTTCAGTTGAAAAAACTTGTTTTTTTTTCTATTTAATATTGAAGTAAGTGAGGAACTTACTGCCAACCACGACCTCTACTTTATTTTAATAAAGATGAAATAAAAAAAAAACTACAAAAAGATTATAAATGTTTGATTATTTATTTCAAGTTTGTGCCCGTAAAATTTCTACGTCCAGGATGAGTGCCCTCTCAACCCTTCTCCTCTAAATTCACCTGTGGGAAAAGAGGTCTTAAGAAACATGTGAAAAACACTAGCCTAGATGTGTTTTAAAGATGTCTGAAAATTGTGATAATTCTGTTCCAAATTTTTTCCGTTAGTCTAAGGGAAAATCAAGTCTCTTTGTTGAAAGAGGAAATCATAGATATGAGCCAAAGCTTAGGTTGGACAATTATTTGGATCATGGCTGTTAATTTATATAGACAAAATTGTGCTGCTTTCACTGTTAAGATTGCCTTCACTTTCTGTGAAGATGGGAAGGTGTAGACGGCGTAGAAGGCGTAGATGGGAATCAAATCCCTCTTCAATACATTCTTCTTCTTGTTCCTCTTTCCGTTGCCTTGCGAAATTGGTTCTGAGCCAAAGAAAGAAAGTAGGGAGCTCTGCCTTTTACAGCACCTTTTAGTGTGCTGTAAACACTTTTGGGTGGGTGATGGTGAGTTTACTAAAGTCAATTTCTTTGTCAGATTTACCGGTTAATATTAAAGTGCATATCCCCCTTCCTCTTCCTTCAACTCCTTTGCCCATCATAGGAGACTAAGGCTCGCAGTTGAACTACGCACTATTCCAACAGCCCCGTGAATCGCGTCATTCAGTTGCATGTGATTTGAAAATGACGCCTTAATAAAAAAAAAGTACACCTTTTAAATTACTATTGTTGAAACCTTATACAGGGAAATTGCAACCCCCCCCCCTCATTGAACAACAAGCAAAAATTACTTTTTTACATGGGCAGCAGTGACATGTCCTCTTATTTTTCTTCATCACTATTGAGGCACTGGAACATAATAGAGAGCTGTTTAAGGAATTGTAAAAGATTATTTTTCTACAG
>JAQQPU010012422.1:6138-26057 GCA_029168905.1 Artemia sp. Kazakhstan ARC1039 | reverse complement strand
CCCCTTTCTTAAATATTATAGTATAGGTCAGTTGGACATCTGTATTATATACCTTCTGTCTTTGGTTCCGATTATCATTACAGAATTCAATACAAACAATATACTGGGTAAGACAAAGAGAGTTTATTGAGTTTGGTGCATCCCTTTTCTGATTATATTTGCCGAATGGGATTAAATGTTTGCTGAGGGAGGTAATCAGACAAATCCTAAGGCAAAGTGATTAAATACAGTTACACATAATTCCAATCTCAAAATTACATACTCCTTTTTAATTACAAGACAATTCAAGGAATTGCAAGCAAAGGATGGCGGAACGCTTTGAGCTGAATTGGATGATTTACAGACTTGTCCGTTGTTCCACGGTGGACAAACTTCAGCCCATGGTCCATTTGCCGAGTGGGAACGATCTTACTACGTCACAGTAGCCTACAGTTTGCCCCCGTTGCTGAACTAAACACTATACATTCGAATTTTCAGATTCGCTTCAGTTTAGCTACATTCAAGCATCTGTCTCATAATGCGTGGGTAGGCTATAGGCCTACTTATATAGGACAACAGTTGGTCCATAAGACCCGTTTAAAAAAGAAAAAAAAACAAATTTTTGTACACAGCCCAGAGCTGTATCCAGGAATTAGAGAAGGAAGGGGAACTGGGATTGCAGCTAGACCAGAAGCGACCCTGAAAATATAATAAATAAAAAATAATGACGTAAGAAAGTGAAGGGAGGGGGTGCCAACTTTGAGAAATTACGTAGACTAGGTGGCACGTGGCAAAAGTATGCCAAGCATGGTAGAACTGTGTTAAGCGTTGCAGGGACTGTGCTACGCGTGGCGGAACTGTGCAGCACCCATGACGCTTCGACAAGTAACCAGGTGACGGAAAGTTTGGGATTCCTCGGGATTAAGAATAAGCTACTCTGTTACACACCACTTTTAAAGTTCAAACTTGAAATATTAATCAAAATTATGTTCTTTACCATATTGAATCTTTTTCCTGTAGGCTACTGTACTATATTCCAATCCTGTATGTATTTTCTGTTTAAAAATAATAACAAGAATAATCAATGAAGTGTGTCAGCATTTATTTTATCTATACAAAGAGAAATTGTCTTTTATTCAGAATTAAATTAAAAAACAAGTTTTTTCAACTGAAAGCAGGGAGCAACATTAAAGCTTAAAACGAACAGAAATTATTTCGTATTTGAGGGGTCTTTTCCCTCCTCAATACCCCACTCTTCACGCTAATGTTTTTTAGTACTTTTAAAAAAGCTTCTAATTCTAGTTAAACAGACCTTGTGTTTCAGGAGTCGTTCTTAAAGAATTGGAACAAAAAGTCAGTCTTTAGCGTAAAGACTGGGATTTTAAGGAGGGGGTACTTCCCCTCATATACGGGATAATTTCTGTTTGTTTAAGTTTTAATGTTGCTCCCTACTTTCAGTTGAGAAAACCTTTTTTTAAGTTAATTTCTGATCGTTTTCAAATAATGCCGGGAAACCCGCCTCTCCCTCCATGGAGATCCCTCCCCACGATGAATTCCTCTGTCAAAAGTTCCTCCTGCGTAAAATACCTCCTCTAGCAATTTCTATCACGGATAATTTCAATTTCACTAAAAATTGCTACCCCTCCGGAAAATTTTCTTGTGGGCGATTCTGCCTGAAAAATTCTCCTTAAAATACTTTCATTTGAAAAAAGCATTTTTAGTTCCTGATCATTTTTTTAATCATGCCGGGTAACCTCCACCCTCCGTGGAAAAGTTTTCCCAGAACCCCTCTCCCCAATGGAAAGTTTCTCCCGCAGGAAATTCGCCACAGTTTCTCCCCTGAACCCCCTCCCCCGCGAAAAAAAATCCCCGGACAATTTCAATCCTGCAAAAAAATCCCCCAGACAATTCCTCCGGAACATCTCCACATGTAACATTGAGTCGCCAAAGAGGCAACAAGACAAATAAAAAGAATTTCGTAAAGAGATTCTGAAAAAATCCCCCCTGGAAAGTAAACCCCCATGAAAAACTCTCCGCGGGAAAATCCTCCTCCCAAAAAAATGTGTGTTTACTTCCCAGCAATAGATTCAACACGTAAACAAAGGGCGAATTTCATCACTTACAGCCTTTTCCCCAGGGGGTTGGAAGGTCATACCCTAAAATTTTTTAGTCACTTAAAAGAGGGCACAGGAACTTTAAATTCCTGTTCGAATGAGCACTCTCCCGATCTTCTAGGAACATTTGTTCAATACGATTAACCATGGGGAAAACAAAACAAAAACGCCAAAAAAAAAAGAAAAAGAAAAAGCAAAACTAAAGCAAATAAATAAACAGGCGTTCATGATCTTTCTTCTGGTAAAAAAAAAAATACAAATTCCACATTTTTGCAGATAGGAGCTTGAAACCTCTGTAGTAGGGTTCTCTGATATGCTGAATCTGATGGTGTGACTCTGATGGTTGACTTTTTTTGGGCGTTTCTTCCATTTTTCAAAAATCAGGCAAATCTTCTCAGTCTCGTAGCTTTTGATGGGTAACCTTAAACTTCATGAATTTTGTATAACTGGAATCAGCATAAAAGGCCAACTCATTTGATATATCTTATGTTATCAAAATTCCGTTTTTTAGGGTTTTGTTTACTATTGGACCAAGTTGGTCCTTGCTTACTTTGCTTACTTGCTGGCTTACTTGTTCACATTGCCGCGAACTGTTTGATTCGCTATTAATTCGCTATTCGAATTCTATTTCACCACAGACTTTCCCTTCCAAGATAAATGCGACCATCCCTCGACCCAAGAAACGATATTTGAAAGTTTCAAGGTTATTGGAGAGGCAAGATCAAGTATGTGCGTCCTTTTTTTTTACTTGCTCTTTTTGTGAAAACACAAACATTTTAAAACACAAAAAATAATACATGAAAACATGTAAATCCTTTCTTGGAACCAATTAGGGAGAGACGTCCCCCCCACCACTCTCTAGATTAAAAATAAAATACCCTTTTTGGTATTTTCAGAAAATACTTTTTTTTAAATATCTCCATTTAGAAAAAAATAAACACCCCCAATAAATTTGAAAGCAAATTTTGACCTCCCTCCCAAAAATTTTGTGAATTGGCACCCATGGATACGGGTCATGGTAACGAATTCGGAGCAAAACGACAGTTCATTAGAATTTTCACTTGTTATTGCTACCGATTATGTTTTTCAACCCGTAGTGAAGCACAGCTGTCTCAGTAACAAAAAAGAAGATTTAAGAAGATTTAACAAAAAAGAAGATTTAGGAAAGCCCAGAGTTTGATGAGGAATATAGCGAATGGTTTACCACTAAATTTTTCGAGTCAAAATATTTAAAAGAAAAAATAATCAAGTCTTCATACTAAAACCTACTAAAAAAATGTTTTATGACTATCTAGCTGAATCATCTAATAAAACTTTGCAACTAACTAAATTCATGTTCTACTATCAAGTAGTGGAAGGGGGGGGGGAGGTCTTCGGTTTCATCACCTCCCGAAGTCTTTTTACACAATTTCATATGATGTCATGTATTTTTAGAATAAAGATTACTTTTTTTCAGTTTTTACAACCCCCTCCTCCCAAAGAAACATTGGGCCCTTGAAATAAATTCCTGGGCTAATTCCTATCAACAATGCGGTAACCAGTTCATCGTAGAATTACTAGATACCTAGTAGGCCTATACCAAACCACATATATAATATTGTACATACACCCGAAAACGCACCGAATCTGCAATTTTTCAGAAACAAAAAGCTTTTAAATTGAGCTGGTTTTAAGAATTCAATACGCAACAACCCCCCAAAAAGCACTAAATTAGTGCAAATATTCCCCATCTGGCAACACTTGTTCACGTATGCAAGTTTTTGAAGGAATAGGTCGTGACAAAATAGAACAGTTTCCAATTATTTTGAAAAGGAAATGATATGACAGAATACCAAGAGTCAGAAACTTCCGACATGCTGGCGGGGGCAAACATTATAAAAAGAAAAGGGAGTCTAAGGGAACAAAAAGAGAGAATAGGGAAATACACGCCACTCAGTGTTCGGTGACAGTATCCGGCAGAACATAATCTATCATAAAGCCGTTTCACCGAAATAAAATGAAAAGAGAGGGTATCTTCTAGGCAGAATTGGAACGGGAAGTTTTTTACGTGGGGTTGCTGAGAGAAATGTCATTCCAGAAAAAACTGAGATAGCTTAATATCCAGAATGTTTCAAGCTTTTTAGTATGGATGGACAAAATAATCATATTAAATTTTTTTATTATTGCTTCAGTGCAGATAATGAAAATGATGGTGCATATTAAGTCAACTGAACTTGAGAAATTCCATTACGTGTATTTACTTTACCCGATGAATATAAATAAATCAAACAATTTTATCATTTTTTTGTCTCACATTATGCTTGAAATGTAACGGAGCCAACATGTATTTCTTCTATTTATTGGTTTTCTTACAACGTATTTACATTTGTGTTTTAAAACTCATTGAATGGGAAAAGGGTATCTCCTCTCTCATCCATGGGCTACAATACATTGAGCAAAATTTTGAAACTTGCGAAAGTATGTATAAAAAAGGTGGATATAAAAAAACGAGCCACATAATTTTTTAAAACCATAAACGACACACCTTAAGGCTTATAAATGATTATTTGAAAAAAACTACGTTTTCTAAAAAGTTAAAGAGGCTGAATCACAAGTTCGAACCTTAAAACGTACAGGGATTAGGAGGTATAGTTGGGGGGCTGGCGCCCCCCAAACCCCCCGCTTTTGCAGCCTCTTTGGTTAAGATTTTTTAAGTCCTGTAGCCTGCAATCAGTTGGTCGTACCAACACGAATGAAACTGTTTCAATGGCATTTTTTTTAAATCTTCAGAGAATTTGGCAATGACAACTCAGTCTGTTACAGTTATAACTACAAACTTGTCTCTGTACCAGGTATAGTTATGTTTTCAGTGTGATTATGTATGATGGAAAAATAGATGAACAGGAACCTACCTGAACCTAAACTGCTTGTTTATGCTGAGCCCTTCTTCTGTTCCCTGTTTTTTCTGTTCAAAATTGTTAAGTTCATCACATTATAGCTTATTATCGGTTAGGGAAAAATCTCCTGTAGAAAAATCCAGCAAACAGGCTCAGTACTGTTTCTAATCAAAGAGATGCAATAGGATGTTCTTACGTTAAAAAATTCAAGCAGACTTCGTTCGTGTTGCAAAGCATTTCAATGCAAGGGAAAAAGCGGGGGTTGAGGGGGGGGGGGTAAACCCCCAAAAAAAAAGTTTTAAAAAAAGAGGCTGCAAAAGCGGGGGGTTTGGGGGGCGGCAGCGGGGGGTTTAATTTCTGATTTAATATTGAAACGCCATTTCACCCAATCTACACTTTTAGTAGCACCGAGAAAATTGAAAAAGGGCTCACTTGAAACGAATAAATCTCGGAAACTTTTAACCGTAACAAATTTGAAAGTAGGATTGTTTCATTCTAGTGAAGCAAGATAAGTATGAGCAGTAGAAACAGAAGTTGTCAACATTTTTCATATAATTTTTTCTCAGCTTGCTGTCATCGATCAAGCAGCACTCTTACATTACTCAATGTCCTTCGACAGTTCAATTTACAGAGTAATTTCGTCCAAAATCTTCTGGGACATCCCAGGAACGGACTTCAACCCCCACTTTTTGAGAACTAGTAAAAAATTAATAAAACTCTTTATGGAAAAACAGCAAACCAAACAAAATTCCGAAAAATTTGTTATAGGTTCTGTAAATTTTCTTTCACCCCCTCCGTTTAAAAAAAAATCGAAATGATCATACCTATCAGTTAGTACAATAGCATCGAATGGCGATTTCAAAATGGTGGATCGACAAGTGTGTAACCATATATTTTTGGTGTGTGTGTGTGGGGGAGGGGGGGGGTAACTGACCAGCTGGGGAGAGGGAGCAAACTTATCAACTTTAGTCAGATTTTGCTCCCCTTTAAGGAATTTTTAGGGGAATTGAGTCTTGTCCATCCTACCCCTCTATGGAGGTCATAGGGAGCAAAATGCCTAAGCTCTCTCTTTAGGAAGAGTTTCTAGACAGTCTAACTTTAAATGCAAACACTATTGTAAATAACGCAAGCTATTCTGTTAAAATTCATTTCTGAAGGAAAGAATACTGGAATACTGTTGTAAATAAAATGAACTCATCTTAAAAGTTTTTTTTTAAGATAAGATATATCCTTTTCTAAGCTCAGTTGGACATAAAAAATTATAGTGAGAACTCGAAAATCTAGGAGATTTAATATGCGGTTTTTCGTGTCAAAATGCCTACAGTGCAAATATGAATAAATTTAAGAGTTCTAACTTTAATAGGTTTTAATTTTAAGAAGTTTTAATTGAGCTAATGGTATTATCCTAGTTAAATAAAAAAAAGCCCCAAAGTTTATAAGCCCAGTGGGACTGCTTTTCTAATAAGTACGAATCAGCACAGAAATGCTGATACAAGCTGACAGCGAGAGGCTAGGGCTATGGGTTACTCTCGATCTCAAGATTCTTCAGTAGGATGCACCAGTAAAATTTTAAGTTAGAATACAATATTGATCCCCCTCTGAAAAAATCTTCCAATCCCTTTCCTTAAGAGTCTGGACATTCTACAGGTATAGCTAGGTATTTTGAGAAAAAATACACACACACAGAAAAAAACAAAAAAAAAACGGTGGCCTTAAATATAATTACCCTTCTAAATTATTTTAATGGTGATACAATTCTTTCTATGATAAGGTTGAGATAAACAAAATATTGATGAGAATAAAGGGATTTAGGAAACTGAATCTGTGAATGGTTTTCCATGTCCCAAGATTCTAGATAAGACCCTTCATATTCAATCTAGTATTCAGTTCCAAAATCCCTTTGTCTAGGTGACTATTAATCCTTGTCAAAATTGCGATTGTTAAACACCTCAATTGTTATTTTAGGCATTTTAAGTTTATCAAGAGTTTGTTAATTCAAGTCAGGTTCAACAATGAGTAACACAGAATGCAAAAAAAGCTGTTTGAGGGGAAATTATTAAATATTAATACTATTCAATTATTACTGAATATTAATATTATTAATCATCAAAAAATATTAATATATTAAGGTCAAGAATTGAGGCAAATGAGTATTCTCAATGGCAGTACATACAACTAATTTTGCCTGAACGCCTCCTTGAAAAGTGGCCCAATATCAACAGGGTCTAAAGATTTTTAATAGCCTGAAAAAGGTATCAAAAAGCTAACTAACGCAGCTTAGCCTCAGGAAAGCCCTAAGTCTTGAAGCATTAGTTTAAAGTTAACTATAATCCAGATAATCAGGAGACAAAAAATGAAAACCCCGATAAAGACAATCTTTCATATTTACAAAAGACAACGTAACAAAATTGGGAAAATTTCGGGGTAGGATGATGAGCCCAAAGACTCGCTCGTTAGCAAATGTATGAGTATCAATATAGTTTTCATCGCGAAACAAATCAGTGTTCCAAATAAGGATATGTCCTTTTATTATACAGAGAAAAACATATACAAAAGCTCGAAATTTTTCGATGTCATTGTCAGTCGTCATCATTAGTAGAGAAACTAAAGTATTAAAATTAAGATAAACTATATTTATACAAAACAAAATAATAGCTTTCGGGTCAAAGCAAATTTCCGGTCGATTAGCTTTTCTGGGTTCGTTCAAATTCTTGATTTCTTTAATATTCCTTGAATTTACGTTGAATTTTTAATAAAGGTGATTCAAATATTTTTTTGTTCTGTATAAATATAGGTTGTTTTAATTAATTCTTTGGTTTCCCTACTGATGATAATGACTGACAATGACATCGAAATATCTAGACCTTTTGTATATATTTTTCACTGTCTAACAAAAGGACATATCCCTATTGGAGCTCTCATTTGTTTCGTCACAGAAAGGCAATGTGGTCTTTATGCTTAAATAAGATTAAAAAAAAAAAAATATCCAAAAAATTACTGCTACCACTACTAGAAACTCACTGCAGCACAAAGTGGACTGAGTCCAAAAAGTGGCGCACGTTCGTCCTCCGCCCTAGCTCATTCAAAAATTACCCCATCCCATTAAGTTCCGATTTCATTTAAATCTTTCCTTGTGACC
Source organism: Artemia sp. Kazakhstan ARC1039 (assembly GCA_029168905.1). Lineage (NCBI taxonomy): Eukaryota > Metazoa > Arthropoda > Branchiopoda > Anostraca > Artemiidae > Artemia > Artemia sp. Kazakhstan ARC1039. The sequence goes on along the minus strand of JAQQPU010012422.1, from coordinate 17,949 downwards.
TTGTCCCAGTCCATTCAGGGAAAACGTGTTTTTTTACCCCAGAAGGATTGCCAAAAAAGAAAATCTTTGACAATGTGAAATAGGCCTACTTCATCCACAAAAGGTTAAGACTAGCAATCTTAACCTTTAAATAACAATGTATAGTAAATACCGTATCCTGGGTTGTTACTGGTTCTGGGGGGGCCGCGGGGGGGGGGGGGGGGGGGGGGGGGGGGGTGCAAAAAATGCATATAAACAAGTTTTGATGCATTTTTTGAAGTTTCTTTGTGTAGAACGACTCCTGAAAAATACTCCCCCCCTCGAGCGAAAATCCTGGATACTCCCTTGTGGATAATATTTATATTATACATGTATAAATATATTTAACAGTAATATATAAGAATAAATACTACACATACTTAGTAACAAACCCTCATTTTGAATTGAATCACCATGTTATTGGTTACATAAAAATGTTTAGCGATAAAAGTAAATCTATTCAGGTTTTCCAGAGACTCCAGAACTGGGTAATATAATTTATGCAAATGCTATATGAGACTCATTTACGAATCAGGGGGAAATCAGCTATCTATTGAAGACTGACTTTAAGGGCAGACAGGAGGATGGGAGTATCTAAATTTACAAGAGTCTCCGGAGACCTGGGATGGGAAATTAATTTTATAGAATAAATTCTTACTCGGAAGCTGAAAGACGCACAGTTTGCCTTCTTAAATGGATATTGAGGTAAATACAAGACACTTTAGTAAATGTATCCTTAACCATAGGTCAGTATTACTCAACCGATTTTGAGCCATGCCCTACCAAGGCATTTCTAAAATCCTGATTCCCACCTCATGCAGGGGCGTAATTTGCAATGGGGCAGGGGTGCAACTTCCCCTCCCAGACATCTCCCCCCCAACTGAAATTTAGTTTCTTTCAAAACCTTGTCAAAACTAAGATAAACCTACATAATTCAAGCATCAACAGAAACAGATTAGTTCTTCAGCACATATTTAAGTTTATAGTATTATACGTTACCTTTATATAGTAGTATAAGGTACCTTTATATTACTTTTAATGTACTAAACAGTACCTTTATGGTACCAAACGGCCTATTTTTTGTTGTTACTGTCATTGTCACTTGATTTGGGAAATTTGGCTCCCACTCTGCTTCCCCCCCCCCAGGATTATGATGAAATCATGCCCCTGCGCTCATGGCATTTAAATTTTGTTACTCAAAATTTTACGTCGTCCAGGTGCACATTTACCTCAATTACTGGATTAGGATGACAGTCCTTTTCTTCTTCTTCTTCTCTCTCTCTCTCTCTCATTTTCTTCTTCTTCTTCTCTCTCTCTCCCTTTTTTTTCTTGTCAAGTAATTACCTCTAAAACATTATACAACACCTTCAAACAATGCTTAAAGTCATTGCAATGCTATAATGTTTTTTTTCTCTTTAAAATACATATGAATACGACGTTGATCACATGAAAAATGTTTTTTTAAGGTAGTCAGCCGAAGGGTGCACGTCCTTCATATGACGTGCACCCTTGGCGTCACATGAATATGACGTGCACCCTTAATATGACTAACCACCAAAATACCCCCATGCACCACTGGTGGAGGCTGTGCCCCACGCTGGGAATCACGGCCTTTGATTGAGCAACTGGAAATATTTAAAGTAACAAGGACAGATTGTGAAAATGAAAACTGGTGGTTTTAATAGGTTAAGCATAAACATATATAGTCATATGCATTTTAAAAATTTAGAAAAGCTTTAGAGGTCAATTTAAATGAGAAAGACAGTCCATATGCAGTTATGTAGTTTTTTGCACAGCGGTTGCCAAATTAAAAAAAAAGAAACGTGAGTGAAAAATCATCAAAAGCTAAGCAAAAAACAGATGGCACTGCTAAGTTAAAGAATGTTTTGCTTTCCTTTGAAGGTGTAGTTGTCTTTGGGAATAAATTGACTGTCAACGTTTGATTTTTACCGACAAACAGTGTTGTCAAATTTGATGAACATATTTTGCTTCTTTTCTTAACGGTTTATTTACACTACAGAAATGCGGAACCATCCAAAAAACATCACAATTTTGGGTACTTGTAGCATTATAACTAAACCAGCGCTATACACGAAAGAAGTCAAGTTTGGATAATGCTAATTACATAAAATAAAAAAGGATGAATATACAATAGTTTAGAAACATATTTGGGCTATATATTTGCACATTAGATGGGGGGTAAGTTAGCATATATTATATACATAACCTGACCTAACCTAGGTACCTCCCCCCTCCCAAAAGTGCACATATATAGCCCACAGTTTTTTTTAATTATTGTAAACTCAATGACAAACCACGCTTTGCCATCAATTTATCTATCAAATACTCGTTTGTCTGGTTTCCTTGTACAGTCTATAACACTGTGTTATATATAATGCATAACTACCCTATTTTGATACAGCTGAAAGTTAAATCTCAGGAAATCGCGGTTTTGGGGCTTGAATAAACCTAAGAGGGATCTAGGTGGGAAAAAAGATTTTTTTTTTTTTTTATAACCTGTTACGTTAATATTTGTAAATTAAATTTGACAATACTTTGAGATATTTCTAGGATTGAACGCTAATAGGTGCCAATGCAAAGTGTAACAGAGAATGTAAAGTTTGAACGTGCGAATTTGACTGCTCCATCTTTAATGTTGTTCGTGTCACTTTAAAATTTGCTTGGGGAGAAGGGAAGCCTTCCACACTAAAAACTGGGGAAGGTCAAATTGCCCCACAAAGGTGGTGCTAGTAGCCATAAATATTTGAGAAAATATGTGTGTCTACGCATGTGTAAGTTTGTGCGTCTAAAAGGCCCATTCAGATTCATGTTATTCAAGCCTGGCTTGCTACAAACACCTCAAGGATTTTAGCAGGGGCGAGGGTGATTTCCGTATGCTACTTTTCAGAAGACTAAATATAAGATCTCAAGTCTTTTTCGAAAATACTAGAACAGTAATTTTATTTTTACCCTCTTAAAAAATATTAAAAATACTAATAGAAGGGCAAATAAAGAAAAAAAACAGCAGTGGTCCCTTAGGCAATAACAATGATCTGTACTCCAACCGCAACGCCACATTTCTGGTGACTCCAAGGCCTAGCCCTTTAACAGCAAAGCTACAGCAGATAAAACTTAAAAGGTTTTGAAAAAATATGGTACTTGTGCACTATCTGGTACCCACCACTATAGACTGCATGAAGGAAACTAGACACGGAACCCGCCAAACGGGTGTTTGCAATAGAGAAGTGGAATGCAAAGCGTGGTTTTCATTGCGTTTACAATATTTAAACTGTTGTTTTTTGGGGTTTAGGGGGGAAAGGTACCTAGGTTAGGTTACTTATTTAATATATGCTATGCTTTACCCCCACCCCACCCCTTAATGTGCAAATATATGGCCCAAATTATTTGGCTTAAATCAACTGTAGTACAAATGGCGGAGCAACCACGTGGCACACGCTTCATATTTCTACCATAAAAAAGCCATATATTGCTTTGCGTTACCAGAAAATAGATAGTTTTTTCAAGGTTATGTAAATATAGGGATATATCATATATCACGATTCAGTTTATTTGAACTAGTTTTATAGATAGATGTAGCATAAGATACGAAGCAAGAATTTCTGTGCGTTTCAATTTTCAGCTTCGATCTCTATTTTTTATTTATGACTATTTTTTAAGAAAATAAAAACTTTTAAGAAAAGAAAATAAAATAAAAATTTTAAGAAAGAAAAAAATAGAACTTTTTTATTTAATTTAACCAAGTATTTGACAGTGAGATTAAACGAACTGTTTTGCTAGCCCAGGTCGAATAATGAGAGGGGCATAATGATCGTATTTTCTTTCATTAAACATTTTACTAATGATACATGTGCCACCTGGTAATATTCTCATATATAGGAAGGGCTATTGTTATCGAGCTTCGACAAACACTATTGAAAAGACGATCAATGCAAGCACATTTCTTCTGCTTTACCTTTTTCGTCTTTGGCCTTTCTTGCAAAGCAAATAATTTATAACTTTTAAGTCAACAGATGCAGGATATAGATGACAATGCATTTCCCCAAAATCAAATATGCTGAAAGGTCGTCCACACTGCACCACCCGTCGTACACCATAGCATGTGGCACACTTCAGCCATGCCAGTTCCTTGAAACCATGAAGGGCAACTTTCACGCGAGGCGTGGTATGCTTCCGCCACACGTGGTACCACCTGATGTATATCTTGATACAACTAAGAGGACGGATTTTCACAAATTGGTATCTATTTATTTCATAACAAAAAAATACGTTCTAACCTGCCGAGGGGTTTCCCACCCTCCAACACCTGCTGTACACCTTATCATGTGGTATACTTCTTTTCGCGCCACACGCGGTAAACTTAACACGACGTGGGGTGTATTTCAGCCTAAGGGGGTTCCACATGGTGCATACTATTAATAACAAGTACCTAATCCCTCGAAATAGTTAACAGGACTGATCTTCACTAATTGGCATCTATTTATTATATTATTTTGTTACAAAAAGTTCCATTCTAAAATATAGCCTGATTCGGGATTAATGGTGAAAGCTGACCGCGAAGTTTTGCAGAGTCTGGCTTCTTTCGTTTTTTCTATAGCTACGCGTTGAGCCCCAAGCCGCATCCAGGGGGAGGTACTTCCCCCCCCCTCCGAAAATTTCATTCGACTCGTAAAAACGTAACAAAAATCCATATAAACAAATTTTTCATGCGTATATATGTAACCCCCGCCCCCGAAAAAATCCTGGATAGCTCATCTATCCTATGCCGTGGTCAGTGTTACCAAACTCAATCGAGGCTCAGCCCACAAAGGTCCACTGCCTCCATCGGCTGTTCATATTTTGTTGGTTTTTGCCTATTTCTCCTTGATGGTGGCTAATTGTGTGATTGTATGCAAGTAAGGATATGTTTTGGTAAATAAGCATGATGGTGTAAAAGATTGTGTAAGATGGTGATGGTGTCAGATGGAGTAAAGACTGTGAATCGATTGGTATAAGAAAGGGTATGTATACAAGGGTATGATCCAGCGCATTTGTAGCACCAACAAAATGGGTCAAACAGTGTAGGTTATGAACGAACATACCATATAAATAATGAACCAACCACATAAATGTTTGTTCAAGCACAACCAAGCACATCTTTGTTCAAGCACAACCAAGCACATCTTTGTTCAAGCACAACCAAGCACATCTTTGTTCAAGCACAACCAAGCACATCTTTGTTCGAGCACAACCAAGCACATCTTTGTTGTGACATCAACAGAGAGGGTAGTTCTTTCCTTTTCCAGATTCTTCTTCTATTATTAATTATTTATTTTTAACGTCTCTGCTATAGCCTGAATAATTTTTTTGGGGAGGGGGATCTTGAGGATCACCTTTAATGTTATATTATTGTTTTAAATCAGTTAGAAATGTGAAGTCACGTCGACGAAGAGTTCATATTTTTACGTATTTCTATTATATAATTTTTTTTTCATACTAACTAGGTATAGATGCATAATGAATCGAATATAGATGTCCAAATAGATAAAAAGATAAGCACAGATAATCAAGATATAGATAACCAAGAAAATTAAAAATGTCCTATTTCACTTTGACTCAACTATAAGAAGTCGTTGTCAATTGTTTCAACACTTGCTGGATGGATTCAATGGGACTATCAAAAACGATATGTTCGCCACTTGAGATACAAACGGTTGGGTGAAGGCACACTGGGTTACCTTATGTGCCGCCACACTGGAAGAGTGAGTCATTTCCTTTTCATTTTAGTAGTCAAAAGTCACGTGATATAGTTATTGAACTAAGGTTAAGTCCCGTTAACGAAGAGTTCGTGTTATCACGGTGCTAAGGAATGTATTCTCATCACTTTTTATTATATATCACAACCATGAAGATAGTAAAACAAAGTAAAAACACAGTAAAAAAAAAGGTAAACAGCAAGAAACAAATCAGAACGTCTAAGACATGCTATATGATACTTCAGAAATACTAAGTTTGAATTTTAACTTAGATAATTGAAGGAATTGAACATCTGACTCAGAACATGAATATTTACCATTCCTCCTCTCCCCCATTTATTTCCCTTTTTTCAGGTGTTTTCTGGTTGCATGGATGGAGTAATATATATGCGAACTATCTTGACCTAAGTAGCCTAAGTCTGATGGAAAGTTCAAGGCAACTGCAAGAAAATTCATAACCAATCAAAACCTCACAGAAACCATAACTTCAATATTTTCCCAAAAAGATCTCCAGGATATATCATAATCTAGCACCTAAGATATATCACATACATTTCCCTAGAAACCATGGTAACCGTCACAAGGCGTCAAAAAATTATACGGTAACAATTTATTTTACATGTCATAACGATGAAGATAAAAAAAAACAGAGAGCTGGAAAAAAAGCAAAAGGTCGAAGGTAGCCTATATCTGCTACTACTACTACAAATCACTGCAGCACCAAGCCGCCAGAGGCCAATACAGCTACGCAAGCTTCTCTCCTTCCTAATCCATTCAAACTATCCCTCTTTACACCCTCCCAGGAAGTTCCCATACTTCAGAAATCTTACAAACTTAAATATATCATACTTAAGAAAAGTTGAATCTGTTCCCTTTTAACTTAGTTAAAGAAAGTAAAATAGATAGAATTTATGTATCGGCTTAGCATAAAGATCTGACCGGAAAATATATATGTTTCAATTTTCTATTTGTTGTTATTAGCCCCCTTATTGCACGGATGGTGTGACATGAAGGTAATCTATGTATATGTTGGTAATTTTAAGTGGTGTGGGAAAGAAAGTTTGGAGGTTTTTTTCAGGTCAGGGGCGGGGGTAGGGATTAGTCCACCATATAAACACCCCCTAGATCTAGAAAAATGAAAAGCCTTTTTTGGTATATCACATATTAATATAAGTCAACTGTCAGCTTTTCATTTGCTTGAACTTGTGCTTTTTTCGCATTTTCCTCTTTCACTTTTTTCCAGTCCACTGTTGTATATTTTTTTTTATTAGTAGGCTAGAATAAATTATTATTACTATTATTATTATTGAAAACAAATAGTAACAACAACCAAATACCCCCTCCATAATTTTGAAAAATACATTGTTATGAATTGTTGCCTTTGTTTCAGCTAAATTAGAATTAGAAAAAAAATTCCAAGATCCCCCGGTGAAGAACCTTATGATACGACATAATCTAGTACTCAAACTACAGGACTTGTTTATTGTGGGCTTGAGAATTGTCAAAAAGTGTCTTGTCATATTTTCTACGAGAAAAAAAATTATTTTCAACGCTTAACTTCCAAAGTCAGTAAACTAACACCTCAACCTTTGAAAAACACTAGAAACTATGAAAACAGGTTATAAAAACCTATAAATTTGAAGAAGATATGGAATTAGAAGTTTATATTTTGAGTCAAGGTTTTTTTTTTATCAAATACTAGAAACTATGAAATAAGTTCAGAACATAAAAACAGTAAATTCGAAAAAGACGTGGAATTCGAAGATAAGGGGATAATTCAGTTAAGTCAGAATCAAAGCAATAAAACTTCAAAATCCTCAAGAAAGACCTTTACGGTATCCCATAATCCGGCACCTCAAGTATACAACAAACCAGGGTCTTTCCCTAGAAACTATGAATTGGTCACAAAGCTTCTTGTCATTGTTCTAAGAAAAAACTGGTTTTGAAAGCTTAACTTCCAAAACTAGCAAACAAATACCTTAACCTTTCGAAATAACCATGAAACAGGCCTAAAAACTAGTAAGTCCGAAAAAGACACGGAATTCGAAGTCGATATATGAAGTTCAAGGGCATTTTCAGGTAAGTCAGAATCAAAGGACAAATGCTCCAAATTCCCAAAGAAGATCTTTACGGTATCTCCCCTCAAGCATATGACAAAACCAGGGTCTCTCCCTAGAAAATCTGCAATTCTCACAAACTGACTGGTCATATTTCCGAAGAACGAAATGGGGTTTGAAAGCTTAACGATTAGATTCAGTAGCTAATGCCTTAACCAGAGAGGACCAGAAGAACTACCAGAAAAAAACCCTGAAAGTTTCATTTTCCTAACCTAACCCATTTCCAAGATAGCCAAAAGTAGCTAAGGTAGAATTTTACCAAAACTTTTACGATCGGTCTACAGGCTAATGTCCCGGGAAGGTGTTTTGAAGTACCTACCTCAACTCCTTCTCCCTCTAGAGGGTCCTGAAATTGGCCTACATGACAGGTATTTGACAGGTATTTACCTGACACCTATTGAAATTTTGACAAATCAACATTTTACCTCAATTTTCAGCTATCAGTTTCTTTTTCTCTGGCTTTTGTTCTGAAAATGCAATTACTGTTATTTAAGTAGCATTTTAAGCCATATCAAAAAATTTAGGAAATGTATTTGCATATCTTTAAAACCTTAAAAATTGGGATTGAACAAAGTCGTGAAGCTGAAAACAATTTTGTTGTACTTCATTTAAGCAGAAGATCTATTCTGCAAGGTTTCACTTTTATAACACACAGATTTTTAAAGGTTATCAAAGGCCAAGACCCTCTAGAAGGACAATGAGTGGAAGTAAGTACTTCAAAATACCTTCCCAGGACATACTTTAGCCTTTACACCCATCCCTGAAAGTTTCATTTTCCTAGCCTAGCCCTTTTCCAAGACAGCCAAAAGTAGCTAAAGTAGAATTTTAGCGTTATATGGCATAACCTAGGCTATTATGTATTTACTTACACAAATGTGCCACTGATACTAAAAATGAAATTAAGCCACTTTTTTTTTACCACAGCTCAAGAGGAAAATATTGTTTTCCTTTTCTCTTTGTTTCTAGCTATTTTCTCTGTCTCTTTATTTCTTATGGTAACTCCAAAAGATTTTTTTTTAAATCTAGAAGGGGGAAATCTAGAAGAAGCAATTTCTCCAAAAGTAGCTAAGTAAGTAGCTAAGGGGGTCTATACCAGACAATAACCTTCGGCTCGTTGAGAAACCACGTTATAGCTTTTTTATAATTAGATATTTAGTTGGTATTTTGGTTAGGTTAAGTTTCGCACTCGGGGTGGCCCCCTTTTCATAATCTTTCAAAAATACCAGAAACCATAAAATAAACTTAGAGAATAAAAACTCAGAGAATTTGAAAGTTTTCCTTATTAGATATGGAAATGACCTGCCAGCTTCTCCAGAAACAAATCAGCTTAGCTCTCTTATACTCCCCACACTGAAGGGGAAACATCAGTAGGGAAATATTTCAAGTGGGGACTCATAGACCACTTGAAAATAGTAACCAAGGGGAAAGTAGACCTATATAGCAGAAGAGGGCCTTAATAGCCCTTGAAAGCGAATAGATTTAAGTCTAAGCTAGAAATTAAATTAAGTGCTTTCTAGAAAGTCAACAAAGCAAAAGCTAAGTCGTTTCAAAAGTAAAGAAACAATAGTGCATTATCCAACGTATCTTAGAATAACAGAGGATTATGTAGGCAAAATAGTGATAGGTCTTGCAAGCGGAATAAACAGTTTAAAAAGAGAAAAAGAAGTGGGACTAAGAAGAGAAAAAGAAGAATAACATGACTAAACAAGGACGAAGACCACACAACCTTTCCATCATTCTGGTATGCTTTTGTCTGTTAATTTTTCTGTTAAGGTTTCTGTTGTTAACTTCTTACGTTAGTTTTAGCTGCACTTTTAGCTTAATTTCAAGACCTTTTTATAGTTAGTTTTATTTTTACGAATTTCTCCTTTTTCTACTTTCTCTTTTAATTTTTCTGTTAAATTTACTTTACTTCTACTTTTTAGGTTAGCTTTAGTTGCACTTTCTGGAAATGGTAACTTTAAGACTCTTTTATAGTTGGTCTTATTTTTACTTTTCCCGTTTTTCATCGTAAGTCCATTTTTTCCTTTGTTCTACTTTCTCTGTTAAGTTTTCTATTGTTTACTTTTACGTTAGTTTTAGCTGCACTTGTATGAAATGGTAATTATATAACTCTTTTATAGTTGGTCTTATTTTTACTTTTCTCGTTTTTATCGTGAGTCAAATTTCTCCTTTGTTCTACTTTCACTTTTAATTTTTCTGTTTATTCTTCTTTACTTCGATTGTTTCCGATAGCTTTAGGTGTACTTGCACGAAATGGTAATTTTAAGACTCTTTTATAGTTTTTTTACTTTTCTCGTTTTTACCCTGAGTCAAATTTCTCCTTAGTTCTAATTTCTCGTTTTGCTGAGGGTGGTTCTAAAATATTCAGCCAAAGCATTCAATTAATTTTCATCTACAGATAACTGCGATTTTTTTCTTCCTTTATTTATCAATTGTACTTTTTGTATGATATAAGCAAAAATACAAAAAGCATCATGCAGTTTATTGACGGTGGTAAATTAAAAGAGGGGGTGGGGGTATTATAACGTTTATAACGTTATAATAGGGGGTATAAGAGGGGGTATTATAACGTTTCTACACAGGAAAAAAGTCCAATGTGTTTAGGATTTTTTGCCTCTAATTAGTTTTTTTGAAAATTTTAAGTTTTAAAAACACAAAAATTATACAGTGAATTTCATAAACATATTTCATAATTAAATTTTTTTCACAAATAAAAATAGGAGGCTGAGGGTTCGAGTCCCTGAGGGGGAGGAGTGACACGCAATCATCATGGTAGCCAATATATTTCAATCCAGTGATGAAAGGGGAATCGAATGGTACCACTCTTTTGCAAGACTTTTGTGTCTTGCACAAAAGTCTTAGTCGGACTTTTCCAGTTCTTCAATAACCCTGTTTTGCAAAAAACTTGACCCGGTCGGTTTTAAATACTTTTTGACTTTTATTAACATAATAAACACAAATTATGGACTATAAACTATTACAGATATAAATCACTACACTAGGGCAAAAAAAAATTTGCTAATGCGTAGCGATTGACTACATAAACATTCCTAGGAACACCCTAGACTAATAAAAATAATAATAATAAAGGAAAAAAAGACAATCACCTTCTCCCAAACACCCCCAAGTTAACAACCACCATCGAAATACAATTCCATACACTCCCATCCCTTCAACCCGCTCCAACCCTATAACCCCCCCCCCCCCCCAAAAAAAAAGTACTCTTCTATGGACATTGGGGAGTAGGTTCTCCGTTAACTCAAACACTTTTATTTCAATTACTGTGTTTCCTCCTGATTCATATTTAAACTTCTTGCGCACTTTCAAATCAGTGGCATAAATCAACTAAATGTACTTTCATTTATATTCTCTTTAATAGAGATACAAAAAGATCTTAAAAATAATTTTTAATGAAGAATAAAGAAAAAAACAGAACAATATTGTGCAAATATGCCTAAAACGGGGACTTGGCTGCTAGGGGAAATCATTGACTAGTCCATTCAAATCCAAGGGGGGTAGGGGGAGAGGGATTTAAAGGAAAAATATCTAAATTTTGATAAAAAAAATTTCTAATCTAGAAGTATTGCCATTTACCCCCCCCCCCCTCTCACTGGGCATCACTGCTCCAAATATGAAGTTTCTAGAATAAAAGGTCTTGTGAACTTTATTGACCTTGCTATGATTTGATTTAGGACCACTCTCGTGCCAAACGCCTATATTATTTTTAGCTAAAAAAGTGTCGCAAAAAGAAATGGCCTTTATTTAGAGAAAGAAAATTCAGGCTTATTTGTCAGGGTTGTGAGTCACTACCAACACTACATTTGAAGTCGATAAACATTTACAAAATGAACATGGAATATTTAAAGAAAAAATTCGTTGAATTTTTCTGGGAAAAAAAAGGGGGTTCAAGGTAGTGGCCT